>JAHZMT010002816.1:0-13755 GCA_027743785.1 Sinhomidia bicolor
CCAGCAAAAACGTCCTCTTTGGGGCGTCCCGACTACACAATGGGAAATCGACGCTGCTGAAGGAAAGAGGGGCTATAGAGATCCCGAAATAGATTTAGACTTTTCAAGACCACGTACTTAAAGTTTTAATGGAACCGTTTTTCTATTAAAATCAACATTTAAATTTACTGCGAACTCCATTAAATCGCGTACATTTTTTGCTCGCAGCGCTGCCAACGTTTTTTCAACCGTTAACAGCAACTATAGAAGAAACATGCCCTAAAATAGACGATGAATTCAAGAATAGACGCCCCATTCGAATTTTGACTTGCGCTTCCTCCCGTTGTGGTAGAAAATTTACGCTAGGTAAACGCACAGACTTTCGTGGTCAACAGCCAAAAGGAACATCACACCTTGAAAAACCACCAGAAAATCCAGACGAGGATCCGTTTATTAAAAGACTACTGCAAGAGGCTCAAGTTGTTTTTGATCAGTTTGTTGAGCGAAAGGTACCAATAATTTGGATATATGGGAGACCTCTCCAATCAATTGCTGCAACTCGCAGAAAGTATTGTCTGAGTTTGGCAGAGACCCACGGATTTACCTACATTTCTCTGGACGAAGAGGTTGTTCTTTTGGCTTCTCGAGGTTCAAGAGCCATTCGAGCAAACAATCCCTTGTTTGAGGGATTTTCTGCAGTAGAACGCCTTGCGCTTCCCGTCTGTATTAAGCTGGTAACCGACAAGAAATGCGTTTTAAGTCAACAAGAAGTAATGGACATGTTGAAATTTTTTATGCTCAAATATTTTCCCACGAAAGGGTACATTATTGATGGTTTCCCGTGGAATGATACTGATAATGTAGATTTTGAAAAAGCATTCTATCCCATCACGTGTGGTCTGTACTTTTTGAACAAACAATGGACAGAAAACAAAACAAATCCACCTGAAATTATTCCTCCACTTTACTTCAGACGAAGCTTAACGTACGACGAGAAAGATGTTGAGGAAGCATGTGGAAAGTTTGGTTTGAAAACTTTGAAAATTATTGAAGCCGAAGCCATGCTTAATGACGAGGAAAAAGTACGGGCGCTGCATTCGGTGGTGGACGAGTACTTGGAAGCATACGATGAGGTGCTGGAAGGAAACGAAGATGTTCTTAGGGATGACAGTTTAGAATATCAAACTTTTGGTGAAACAGTTGGTTATGGACTAGATCTTGCTCAATACATAAAGAAAGATAAGCCACCTGAACAAAGGGTAAAAGAACAGCGACCACAGAGCGAAGACATAAATCAGCGTCAGCATTTACTTGAGTTTGATGAGTTGAAAAGAGTGGAATGGGATGGAACTAAAGCACATGGCCAGTACTCATCCGCTATGTTTGACATTAAAACTTTTGAACTCACACCTTCCCATGCAAACCTGAGGGATGGAGGTAAGACTCGAAAACGATGCAAAAAGAAGAAGCCTAAAAATGATCCTGGTGACGATTCACAAACAAAAAAGAATTCTATTGGGGATTTACAAGAAAATCATCTATTAGAAAACCAGATTTCTATTGAGGATTTACAAACAAAACAGATTTCCATTGAGGAATTGCAAACAAAAAAGATTTCTATTGAGGATTTACAAACGAATGAATAAGTTTGTAGAAAATTACCTTCAAATTACAAAAAATAATGTAAATAACTATTCTCAAATTCACAGTAATTAAACCGAAAAAACTGCAAATCCTCCACCAAGTTTTAAATGGCGCAATAATAAAGCGTCATTATTATGATTCACAGTTGCGTGCCAAGCAGTAGTTTGCAACTCATGCATGCAGCTGAGACAAAACTTGATTCTTAGTCATTCGCCATTTTTATTTCCCAATAATGCCTAACTAGCACTTCACCACCACCACCACTTGGCTTCACTTAAAAGTTAAATGCGTTTCCGAAAAGTCTTAAAAATAAAACCCCCAATAGGATTCCCCCACCACCAACACCACCACCTCACTCACAAGCAACAAAACAGCAGCCATATATTTTCTTTCTCTTTAAGCAAGTGAAAGAGAGAAGGACAAGAAAAGCTCTTCAATGACACCAATCCCCGATGTTAAAACTCTGGGGAATCCATTAAAAGTGTTCCTTCTCCTTGGTCTCTCGCTCTCGCTATTCATCCTCGCTTGAGGAAAGGCACGAAGGATTTTATTGTCTAGCATAACCCTTTCATAATCCAACACCACCAATATCATCATATTATCCACAACAAGTCTACTTTTCTAGCATTGTGCTGTGCTGCTGTTGAGTGCTGTTGCTGCTGCTGAGCTGGTATTTGATACAATGGAAGTCTCCTTGTGGCACACGGGTTTAATGTAAAAGATTATATTATTTATCTACGTGATGTTGTGCAACTGGGATGAGATATAAAAATGAAAGCATCCCTTACACTCTTTTTTCTCTCTCTAATATTCCATTTACAGTTTTCTATCATTTTCCTTGTTTTCTCCTCCACCTTTCACCACACTTGCACCGTGTGAGTAGGTATGTGCATTTCGCAGTAGTCATTCACAGCCCCTTTTATGATCTTTGTCTTGACTTGAGCTTTCATCGCCACCATACGTTTCCAAGCTTTGCACAATGACAACAACTCTTTACTACTGCTTAACGTACCATGAATTGGTGTGCATTGTAAAAAGTCGTTAAAGCCTACATGCTTCATTTCCAAAATTGTACATTTTAAGTTTTCTTCGGATTAAAGACCTAGTTTTAAAATTACTGTCATCATCATTTCACCCAATGTCTGTACTGTTTCTGTACAAAAGAAAAGCCCTCTTCAGTAAAACGTACCATTTCACTTTCTTTACAAATCGCAGCACTAGTTTATTACGAGGTTCTAAGATTTTCTTCTGCAATTTCTTCCATTTTTTACTATGGAACGTGAGAAGGAGCATCTGCAGCATCAGTAAAAATGAAGTAGTAAACGTCTTATGACCGACCTTCCAAATAGAGTGCTTTCAAAATACAAGTCAGTCTGACCGTCATGCACGCTATTTTCAATAGTATATTGAGAAAAAGGTGAAACACTAAAATGATGTACTAAAATTTTCACCTTGTTCTCTTCATTTTCATGATTTTTATCATTGGTTTCATATCTTTGGCTAGTATTAGAATTTCTGCTGATTATGCAGGTTGGACGACGCATTAATAAGTTGTGAAAAAAAGTCCTTCCAGATTGTTGATTCTTCTAAGAAAAAAAGACAATTTCAAAAAATGCAATAACTCTGTCGTAATTGTTTATTTGCCATATAAATGGAAATTATAACCTTCTATTTTTTTTTACAGACGAACACCAAATTCTTCGGGATCAGCAAGATGATTACGAGGAGGAGGAAAGCATGGTAATTGCTACAACCATACCGGGTATTAAAAGTGGCCTTGGTAGTAGCAGTGGTGGTGGTGGAGGAGGTTCGGTCACCAACACTAAAAGTAAACTTCCTTGCCGCCACCACAATAAAAACTACCATCCACATCCACAAACGCAAAAACTACCGAGCTTTGTTCAGCATTCGCATCGCCAAACAAAGGTAAGTAGTCACCTACATTTTTTTGTATAGAATGCCTAGATGACTAAAGTTCTTTCATAGAAGCTTTGTCAGAAAAGAATATTATACATATTTGCTTTCCTTGAGAATTCTTTCTAACTAAACAAAAGAGAGTATGCATGTGGAATTTGTAAGACGTTTTATAATACCAAGTAAACTCATAGCTACTTTTATACCGGCCATTTTAAAGCGTACATTTTTATTGTTATTTTTGTGAATTCAATGTTGATTTATGCACAAAAAGTAAAGGAATGTGAGGGGAAAAGATTAAAAAAAGTAAAATACAGGCTCTTTAGTGAAAAAGTAAGAATTTATGAATCCTAATGTATTTTTTGATAAAGAAACTTTAAGTTCACACATTTTCATTCAGACACAAGATGAGGAAATTAATGTGAGGCGGAAGCAAAGGTGAATTTTGTGGGAGGGAGAGGATAAAAAAGGCAAAAAAGTCATTTGACTTCAACTTTTTCAAATACATATATAGCATTCCTGTGTTTGGTTGTGTGGATGGGCAATGTTATGTCAGTAAAAATTTAGGAACATTCGGGTAAAAATGTGCGTGAGCAGAATGAAAATGCAAATCTACTGCAAAAATGTTTGTGGCTTTTTATTTTCATGCAGCAGACTTTGGTTCTCTACCAAGCCATCATGAGTTTTTTTTCGTAACGATTTTCACTATTTTTTATGAAGACTCTGCATGCACATTTTGTTTGAGCATCATGTAGATTTTTATCTATTTTATTTCTTTGCTCGCCCCATTTCCTTCTGTACAATGCAGTATATATGCAATGTGAGGTGCTTACGTGTGCCAGGGACAGCACAGTATTTTTGCTTGCATGGGAAACGCTATCCGTTATATAGTTACTTGTATATGCCTTCTGAACTCTAACTTCCTCTCCATTTTGAGTCACGTTTCGAGGATAAAGAAAAATGGAGAACCTAATGATGTGTGAAGTCTAGATCGATTAATTATACTGTTCACCTTTGTTTTAGGTGAGTGGAATTTGAAGTTGTCCATGCCTTCTTCCTGCATTTCCTTTTTATTTCCAAGTTTTACTACAACTGTTAACTGATGAAAACAAAATGCATTTTGGACTCAAATGAAACAGTCATTTAGAGCCTGGTAAATTTATTGAAATTATCATGTTTTTTGAAATGTACAGAAAATATTTAGCCCCTGCTATACTTACTGCATTGCAGGTACTTTCACTTGAAAATTTACTTTCATCTTTGGCCGGTTGGTGAGCAAACGATCAAAACAGAATACTTTAAAAAATAACTTTTTCTTATGGGTGCTTACATTTGACTGGCTTGTTATAAATAATTTAAAAAGTTGTAGATTCATGTTGAAGGAAATAAGAGGTTAACTTAACATAATTGAATTTTTTTGGTCATTAGTAAAGTAAAATGTAGAACATTTGTGTTGGTGTATTCCATAAGCAACGTTATTTTATTCGTGTATAATTTTTGTTTACTTGGACTAAGCTCTTCTGTAGGTCTTCCTTTTATAAACTACAGAATTAATTAAATTCTTTTTTCGTCCAATCATTAAAATTGTTTGCATCGTTGTGATTCGAATAATGCTTCTGTTCAAGTTTATTTATATACGTACTCTAAAAGCTAAGCCAAATGCCACTATATACTTATACTGTATCAGTTCGGTCAAATTCCAAAATACCTTGTCTTATGAAGATGAGTAAAGATCATATGTACCCGAGGAGGTAGAGCTAGAATTAAGATGTTAGATGTGGGGCTTGGAATTTTTTTGCAATTCCGTAATCCCATCACGTCCTTCTTTTCTGTTTATCCATTACCATTAGAACTCGTGGTCGTCATTTAACCCAGCCTCTGGGGCACTGAATTATTATGACTGCCCTTTACCCAAAACCGCAGAAATATATGTAGCCAGCAATTTTAGTAAGATATCAGGTACGTGCACACAGGGTTTTATTACTAGAGTCTGGTCTAGCAGTAAGTACTGACATTTATACCAACGGTAGAAAACTTTTATTTTTTATTTCCAGAATTCTTTTGAAATAGAATTCTCACCTTAAAACAGCATATAAAGTTAAACTTAGGTTGATTGACGAGTTAAAAAATGACAACGAAATTATCGGGGTTTCTGAAACCCGTTGAAAGGTGTGAAAACTGTAGCCACATTCAACATTTTAGAGTGGTATGGAAAATGTAACATCTCAGAACAATACATGCATTTTCTGTAAATGTGTGGCTGATCTGTTTCCCATTCGCCGATTTTTAAAAGACATTGGACATGTCTGCAACCTATGCATTGTTAAATGTATGAAATTGCCAGTACACCCTTACAAACATACAGAATACAGATATGCACAATAAAAAGTTACCAATGAGTTGAAACAGAATAATAATCAAAATGAGTCAACCAGTCAACCGTACATCATACAACCTTCTTGTACAATACTTGGTAATATTTAATTATATTGAATTTATAAAATTCAAGAAAATTAAATGTCAAAGAAAATATTTTTAAGCCATCCAGTCTCATGCTTGCATTTAAATTAATCTAGCTTCAATTCAACTCGAACTTTTGTTTCCAATGAATATAGTGCTGTGACAATGCGATAAGAACTTTCTATTGTTTATGAATTGAGCTGTTAATAATAATGATAGCTTCAACTTTTCCATTACCTCTTTCTGTCGAATAATAATTCGCTTCAGCATTCCATCTTTTACGTATATATATTATATGTTCATATAAAATAATATAACGCATAGTCACCTGTTCTAGTTTCTTGCTTTAACCGAATTTGCATGTTAATGTGGCAAAGCGCATTAATGAAAAGTGTGTAAATTCGGTGCTCAATATTGCTATTAGTCAACTATTTTTATAGTTGTGCTTAAAGTATTGCTGGATCATGCATCTTTGAGTTAACTGTACGCTGACTACTAATTGTAATTACAAAAGATAATCTGTACCGGTTAGAAATATTAAAGCCAATTTTAAAAGCGTAAAGCAACATTACGATGAGAAAAAATGTACGCATAATTTTTGTCCAAAAAAGTCCGGGTTTCCATTATATAGTTTATTCTACAGTGGTTGTATATGTATAACTGTTACTGGTTCATTATGCTGTGTTGATAAAATATATGGTGGCTGTAAGTAAACTTTAAAAGAAAGTTGTTTCATCCACACCACCACTCCTTGCTACTTGTTCCCTTCAAATGACAAAGCGGCGGTTTTTGATACTACTACTACTATCGCTTAACTACCAGCAGTTTCTTTTAGTTTGAGTGTTAGAAAAGTGAGTATAGTTTCCAAAGAAAGAAAAAACTCTTTGAATTGATGTGGAGGCTGGAGAAACTTTTGTAAAAGTAGAATTGTTTTGTGGTTGCCAATTTCTTTCATCCGTTAATAGAAAAATAGAAAGACGACAGAGAATTAAAGTACACACCAAACGAGCGAAACTTTTTCTCCAATGCTATTTATTTATAAAAAAAGTTTAGGCACGATAAAGTCACTGTGTTTATAAATCTTTGATATGAATCGCTCAGTGATACTTGTTTTGTGGTGGGTGAACCTCAAGAATGAAAAAACAGTTGCCCGTTGTTTGGTGTGTTGTTGTGAATTTTTCTCAAGATACAAAAATGTTACAGTAAAATGCTTTCTTACAACTAGCTATTTTTATCTATTTGAAGTAAGAAATCTATTTTTTGCTCCGCTGGCATCCCATCTTTTTTTTCTGTTTAATCACTGCAGATTACTCTTTCAACTAGTAATAATAATAAGTCTAAGATTGGAAATCGCCCGACCCTAACGTAGGCGGTTTTTGCTGAGCATAAAATCTTTTCAAAAGAAAGTGAAAGAAAACCCAATCTATACAGCATTAGATGTCGATAAAGGAAAATATAAAAAAGAAAGAACACACTCAACGCTGCGACAAAAAAAAATTAGAAGGAAACGTATCATGCCCTTCTATCTTTGTTTCTTTTTTAGAAAAAAGATCGTGGAATATTCAAAACAGTAATAATAAGTCTCTAAGCCCCGACTTTTTTCAGTGCTTACTTATCTATTTCAGATCAAAAGAAAGCAAGAAAA
Source organism: Sinhomidia bicolor (assembly GCA_027743785.1). Lineage (NCBI taxonomy): Eukaryota > Metazoa > Arthropoda > Collembola > Entomobryomorpha > Entomobryidae > Sinhomidia > Sinhomidia bicolor. Next base: position 7,643 of record JAHZMT010002816.1, read on the forward strand.
TGAGAGCATTTAATCCCACATGCTTAATACCAGAACATATTAAAAACGATATGCCATATGAACATTTCTGGATTTTTATTTAATACCTATGTCAATATAAGTAGGTGTGGTTTCAGTCAGTTTCAGTAATATTTTGATTTTACGTGAAAATGAAAATAAAGTCTTTGCGTTGCTAGAAACTCTCGGTTGCTCTTTCATGTATGTAGTAGATAAATAAGTTTCGATGTGCCTAGAGTACTTGTTCATTCAGTCACTAGGCCATTTATCACAAAACGCAAAGTTATTTTTGGAGTCACTTGAAGATGATGGTATGGTTTACGTTAAGCTTAAACCTTTTTTGTGTACACATGTGTTTTACTGACATAGATTTACAAAAAAGATTCACTTCGATACTACTTTGAATAACCGCTCTTCAAGAGAAAAATCCTAAAAGGAAATGACGCGCAGCTGGGCTTGTATCTTTTTTATGATGATGGTATTCAAATGAATAGGTACTGCAAGAGAATATAGGGTTGACCATTTTTTAAAAGAAAGTCTTGTCAAAGACAACCTCTGCTGATACCACTACCACACACTACCCAATCAAAAGAAGAAGAAAAAATTCATAAAAATTCAGAAGCAGAAGAGACATCAAAATTTTTAGAGAAAATGAGAGGATTTGTGTAGGGAAAGTGGTTGGCTTGCATAGTAATATGAAGTTGTGTCTTTTTGATGTAATCTGAATACGAAAGCGTGAAAATCCTGCTTTTATGCCTTGAAAAGGTTCATTTCACTCATCGTATCTTTTTTCCATAGAAGAATACTCACTTGTAACTATATACCACACACAGAGACACACATTTTAGTCGCTACCTTGTTTCCTTCCTGCATGCATGCAGATATTCACGTCACATGCTACAGTAAATGGAGAAAATATGAAAAGACCGGGTTGCTCATAATTTCACGAGATTATATATAATATTGTATACCTACATACAGAAAGGAATTTTTCAAAAACATAGCAGCCTGCTAACTACTGTTACTTTTCTCTCTCTCTACTACATATATACATTCAACCTTTGGGAATGTTCTTCGCTTACTAAAAATATCACATTCCTTGTCTACTTTGCCTGCTGCTCATACTGATGAAAATGAGAGCCAAAAAAAGAGAATTGCTAGGATGTTATTTGCTTTCCCACTTTCATCTTCATCACATATTTTTCCACATATGAGCCACTGAAGAGTCCTTTCCAGAAAGAAGCTTTAACAGTGTTAATTTTTCAGACTTACCATAAAGAGTCCAGTATTTTTATTTGGAAACATTAAATTTAATGCAACGTTATGAGTTTCACTCATGCTTGGCTTTGGAAAGTGTATAGGTATCTGTTGTATGTATATTTATGTGTAACAGATAAAGTATAAGGAAGTAAGCTGCTCATTTGGACTTTCCTTTCATGGTATTATCATGGAGTAAAGTGAAAGACTCATTATTGTGTGTTTTTTTTACCGTTATGGAGCGATTTTTCTTCTCTCCAAATAAATATGTACGTCTCATTCGCCTTTTAAAGGTTCATTTTACCACCAGCAAAAAAAGCTGATTGAAATGGCAGGCTTGTTGTTACATAGTTCACAGCAGCAGCAACATCATAGTAAATTGAGAGAACATGGAAGCGCAAAATAAATAAATCAGTGAATACCTACGTGATGATACAAAGTAAACAAGTAAGGCCAAAAATATAAATAACTTTTGTGAAAAGTGATAATGGTAAAGTATGGCACATTAGTATTGCTCTCAAATATACTATACAAAAGAGAGAGAGAAAAAAACTCCTATTTGCTTTGTTGTTAAGTCCATCCCATCGTTGCCTGCAGGTCCCAAACATCCTTTGTGTTGAAAGTAAAACAGGAAAAACTGTAATCATATGGATTCTCTTACTAATGGGAAGGGCTTGTAGTAGCTTTTGTTTAGATATTTCAATTTTCCACAACTGGAGTACAACAGCAAAAAAATAATAATGTGTGAAAAATAGAGGAGATCATCAAAAGAAACATTTATAATGTTATTCTTTTGTGATAAAATGGAAATTATTTTATATGCATGACTTAAACAAAGAACGCGTGAACATGAAAAAGACTAGATTAGAAAGACGGTACTACAATGTACAAATGAATTACCTTTATTTACGACGACCCTTATTCAATGTTCCTGGAAAAGTGGAAAGCATATATCTATTCCAGAATATTTCTAAATAAGTATGTCTATTAGAGTTGGATAATAGGTGTTGGTACTTTTTTGTGATAATAAACTCTTTGCACCATTCCCATAAATTACCATGCTTGTTGTTTGTGTCAATTTACATTGATTTTGCATGACGTTACTCGGAAGCACCTTTAATACCAAGTTTGTCATGCAAGTTCTGTCAGATGTCAGTTAAGCGTGCACGGTCTTGCTATAACAGTGTCCCGTGATAAGAGTTTGGATCCACCATTTACGCACACGATTGACTTGCCAATGACGTCAATTCAAGTTTCTCTGCCATTTCGCTTGACAAAAAGGTACAAAATGGAAAAGTCTCACCCACACCTTTGTTGTTGTTCAGCAGTAGAAAAATGATTTTTCACTCTCGATCAACCTTCCCAGTAGATTTGCCAAATTGTGTGCATGTTTTCCTATATATAGCATACTTGTGATTGACTTGTTATTTTGATAACTGTTTGACTGTGAGTTTCATCGGGGCAAAATATTGGGAAACATTGGGAAAACGTGACACCCAGAAGTAAAGTAGATTACGCACTTAATATGCCACCACATGACGTGACGTAAAGATGAGTTATTATTTTGGTGCTACGTGATTTGCATAACCTCCCCAAGAAGTTCTCATTTCGCAAGTTCGACCAATGACTTAACACCTTATGAAACACCTTATACTATTACTAATAAAGATATTGTCAAACAAAAGGGTAAAGTAAAATAGTGTTTTTTCCATTCATGCCTTTAAATACAGAAGTAGACATTTCCGTATAAACACTGATGGGTATGCTGCTGTTATGAAGCTTTCAGGAACTGAACATTCTGACAGTTATGAATTACAAAAATGTAGGGATACACTCACGTGACTTGAATACACTGGGCTTTGACTATTTCGTATGATTTTAAACGATGAGATTTTTTTTACACACTAATGGAGTCTTTGGAGGAACCACACTGTTCCAGATGAAGTGCACAACAGTGTGGTACGTACGTACGCAGTCTAACTTATGGGCACTTCATCACGATTATATTTTGCTCTGCGAGTTTTCCTTGTGAGCTTCGCTCTGCTACTGCAAAAGCTTTGTTCCCAAAGATTGCACTTTGTCGACAGAAATAACAAGTCAGAACGTCAGCATCCCATAAAACGAATGTCACTCGATATAGACATATTTGCAAAAAAATACGGTAGTAAAAAGGAAGACACGCTTTCTTTTGTGTATTTTGTATTTTGGCAAAGACTAGAGTGTGTTATTGGAAGAGAACGTGACGAGAAAGCGATTTTTGTTCGTCAACCCTTAAATATACTTTGGTCACGGTTTCACATTCTATTCTACCCCACTCCACGGCTGCTGCTGCTGTTTTTCCTACAAAAGTAACTTTCACTCTTACGATGATGATGACTTTATTTTATTATCCTCGGATACTTCTACTGACCAAATACTTGACAGAGACATATATCTATATTATATAAGAAACATAATATTCTGCTCCTCCTGCATTTATAAAGGCATATTTAACATTTCATGCGTGGTATAAGCTATGGAGAGAAAAAGTGTGAAAAACTTGAGCTGTTGAAAGCACTCACGAGACAAAGTTTAGACACAGGACAAAAAGTTAAATGTTATTTTAAGAGTTCCGCTGCGTGTGTCCCCTATGAGCAATATGGAACTATTGTAATTAGTAGTCTGCAACTGCTTTTGGAGAAAAATCAACAAAATGAAAATTTAATTACTGCAATATTTTAAGTTGCAAATTTTTGGGGCGGTGAAAGACAGCGTATAAGTACTTTATTACTAATGTGCAGGTTCCAGCGCGTGTTAACGGAATGAATACTACGGGGATGGCTTTCTGTAAACCTATGTAAGTATTTTGTAGGGAGGAGGAGGGAAGCATTTTGTTAGAATTATAGCAAAGTGTAAGTGCATATATTTGTCTTGTTTTAACAATAAGCAGCCACTAACCAAATTTCCTTTTTGTTGCGTTATTTCCTACTTTGGGTAATTCGCAACTCTTTGATAAAGTTTTATTTTGTCAAAATAAGTGTGTATATATTTGTTCGTATTAGATTAGGATGTACAGTTGTATCAAACTTTTTTTTGTTTATTTTTCTATCTTCTATTCTTGTGCTTTCACATTTCCACTAGTATCGTTCCGTAAATAGGAGTGCTTGTTGGAATTGTAGGTGTGTCAAGCAGTAAAAAATAATGGAAATCCAAGAATTGCGAGGAAAGTTGTTTCCGTATAGTATATGATGTAATGAGTTCTTGTCTATTGAAGCAGAATACATTTTGTCTTCTTTCTATATGGAGATTTCGACTTTCTGTTGTTGTAAAGCAACTGAAGTGGAATGATACAAGGCAGCCAATATTGTTTGTAAAGTTTTTAATAAGTTTAGTACTTTTACAAGACGCTGTGTTTTGATAGTAGTTTTCTATATCTTTTCCTATGCATATATAGGTATTCACTCAGCTGGGGGGAAGATTTCGCGAAAAATGCGACTTTTTGTTGTTAATTTTAAATTTAATTTATTTTTATTGCAAATTAATTTATGCCTAACATTCATCTCGTTCTCGGTTCAAAGTTTTTGGGATCGTCTGTTTTCTCTACTTTGCTTCCCAGTTTCCAGACGTTCGTATTTTAAGAAAATCCGCGCTGTTCTTTCTGATTTCACTCTATAACAAGTGAAGTCTTACGGATTGTTGGGAGTGACGCAAGTCAAAAGCACTTTAAAGATTTGATACCATCACCTTTTTCTCTACCATCTCTAATACTTCAATTCTCTCCCTCTGGTTGGCATACGTATCCATTCTCCACAGATTCGTCTCAAGTACCACCATCTTTATACGTTTAAAGCATCCACGAAAAAAAAATACATTTTATATATAGTCACCTAATCCCAAAGCATTTTAGGTGCACATATACTTGTTTAAATCAGACAAAAATATGTTTTTATCAGATCGTGCTGTAGAGTGTACTACTGAATAAAAATAAGTTCAGCGAATAAGCTGTCTAGATGAAGGTATTACTTAAAGAATACAATCTGTTCTCATATTTTTACCGTCACAAGAAATACCAGTTGCAATTCGTTCACAGGGACGGTCACAATAAACAAGAATTGTTGTGTAAATTACATTTCATGGTTAGCTTCTCCAGTTTTCCTGATCAAGGTCCGGGACACACACAGGCACACTTACTCATGAAAATTTCACTCCCTCTTTGGGCCAGTCTAGCCTTCGTGAAGAAAACTAAATTGAATCGAATCGAGATCTGTTTCCGTCTCAAGCAGATTTGAAATTGATTCTGATTCGATGACTTACACAACAACACCCAGTGAATGAATAAATATATTATGTTTGTACCTCAATAGTCAGTATACCAATACTACACAATTTCTCTGGAAGCAGGATATATTTATATGACACGTGTATCCAGTCTCTCAATCGTTAGTACTGCACTGCCAGTGTTGCGCTTGCTAGCTCGTGCTTTGTTGATGCATTGAATATAGGCATTGTTGCAAAAAAAGATAAGCAAAAAAGCATTCGATGATGTAGGTTCATTTCCTCTTCATATATCCTTATACAAAAAAGTTTACATGAAGAGTGCAGTCATGTTTTTATTCACCTGCTGAAGTCGTGCTTTCCTTTTTTGTACAAAAGTGGAAACCCAAATTTTTCGAAATAAAAAGCACAACTTGATAGCATAGAAATTGGATTTTTACCGTCTCTCAACAACTCGTACTAATATATATGTAGTTATATTTTTATGTATATTTTACGGGATTTACTGACAGCATTATACTATCACACAATAAAGATATCATGCTTATATTATCGGTTGGTCGGTATGACGGAAGCAGAAAAAAAAGACAACCACCACATCTATT
>JAHZMT010002817.1:0-11366 GCA_027743785.1 Sinhomidia bicolor
CTTAAACTAAGACATCTGACGCATGTATAAATTGTATATTGCAATTTGGTTCCCATCAATATAAAAATAAATGTTGTAGAGTTATTAATGTACTTTATCTAGTAAATGATAATATTAACTGTAAATGTTACAAAAATAGTGTAGCTCAGAATAGAATGTGTAAGTAGGTAATAGTATACAAAGTTCTCAATAAAGTCTATTGCATGTTTGGGTTTTCTACTTACCTATATGACAATTGACATGTTTTCAGAAAGATTTAATTCACTACTCCCATCCGGTTTACTTTACACACTTCTCTGCAACACTGCACTGATAGTATAACGTAATTTTTTACAAGTACACATCTTTTCGTATTCTGTTATATTCCAAAATTTATGTAATAGGAAATCCGCGATTATGACTTTGCAGCGTTAACATTACATAGAAATCGAGATAGCAGTACAGGACATTATGCAAATTGAGGTTCTGTTCCTTTTTTTATAGAGATGTTAATGTTTATTATACACAATGCCAAAGTATTATTAGGTAAGCACAACATGAAATGCTAATCCCAATGTAGCAAAGACACGAAAACTTTATTTCTATAATAGAGCTTTCTTGGATAAATCCTGGAGAGATGGATTTTATATGAAAATACATACGCATACGGGTTTCTTTTTTGTGTCCACTTGATAACGAAAAACATATAATTAACGGTGCATGTAATTAAGTAATATCTGTAGCAATGAAAATAAAGGTCAAGTACAGTACTATACCAAATTCCAAAAGACGGCTACCAGTGATTTTAAGAAATGAATGACTGCTAATTTGTTATTCCGTTTTTATATTTGTGCACTAATGCACAATTGTACATACCTTTTTTTACATTTCCTTTTCCTTATAAGTTGTTTAAGCATGTTGCTTATAGGTATATGTGGTGCTCAAAAAAGTTATGGATAAAAAATCAAGCTCAATGTAAAGTGATGTAGTTAATTTTTCCCACTTATTGTTTATAGTAAAACAGTGCATATTTATTCTTTCGTTATAGTAAGCAATGTTGAATATTATTGTTTATTTAAAGTAGTTTAAATATATTCAAATGGAAACAAAAAATACAAACTTTCATTTACAATTTTTCTGAATCACATCGTCCTTTCTTAGCAACCGTTACGTTGGCCATTTCTATAAAGGATATTTAAGAATTGAAAAAAATCGATAAGAATAGAAAGTAGGATTTAATTTCAAAATAATTATTTTCTTTAAGCATACACATACCTTTATTATAAAATTTGCTGCAAAAAAGGTGGCACTCGTGCTGGTACGTTTTTCCATCTGTTCCACAAATAGGATCATCCTCAGCGACACAACTGCATGCACTAATTTCAGGGACCGACAGCGTCAATATTAGTCCAATCGATAGTAGCACAGAATATACGAAAATTCCGCTCGTCTTCATAGCGATTGATTAAAACTTCTAGTTTAAGAAATTTAATAAAGATTTTTTGAACAAAAAGTTATTGAAATAAAAGTTTTCTACTACTACTTCCCTAGTAGCAAAACCAAAGTGATAACAAAATATCTGTTGTAACAAATACACTGAAATATTGGATTAGTGCGTGCAGTGTTAAAAATGTACTGCGCACATGTCTAAATAAGAATTAAAGATCTTTTAGAGCATGCGTCATCTTAATTACTACGTACATAGACATAACATGCTAACCATCCCTTTCGTCGCTTCAATGCAAATGCTACCCACTAATTATATACCAAAGAGTAACAAATTGCTTTACAGAAGCCATAAAATTGCACATGTACAGCAAAAATGAGTGATGTTGGCCATTAAAAATGTGAGTCATTTATGCATATAGAAAAAACGAGAGGATAAATATTTCGGTATACCTAATACAGTATTAACACATATTCCATATTAATACCTATACCGGACACTGTAATCAGTTGGAAGTTGGAATCATGGGAAATTTTTGTGAAAACAAGTTTTTTAGCAAATCGTTGTTGTCAGAGGTTTGAAAGTCAAAAGAATACATAGTTGGGCATGGTTGCTAAAAAGAATCCAGAGGAAGTTCACTGCGTCAGTGCGCATAATGTATAGCACCTCCTAAAAATAACCCATACAACCTGTAGAAATAGTTGGAAATACCGGATAAAAATGCATGCATCGATGGCTTTCTTGATTGCCAAAGTACATTAACGTTACTAAGGAGAAGGTTGACATGCGTGTCTGTGTTGGTGATTTTATGTAGAACCTATAAAACGAGTATCTATATATACAATATAGTTCTAGTATGCAATATCCACGCAAAGGATCTGAAAGAATTTCAGGGTCCATAGCTTCCATAATTGTTTCTATAATTACACACATATATTATTTACCTAATTCGTTTTCTTATCTTGGATACATCTTATCTATACGTTTCCCTGGAGTTATTCGGCTAAAATATGAGCTAGTTCATAAAGCACACATGAAATCAAAAACAAATGAAAGTTGTTGACTCAACTCAAACAAACAAGCTCTCTACGTGGGATTGTACTAACAGAATCAGAACTTTTTGAAATTTATTATTAATTGAATTGGATGGTAAATTAAATTGTGCAACCAACTTGAAAAAATGATCAGCACGTGACAATTGTCAATTATTGGTTTAAACCAGCAATTATAAAAAAGTAAATATTTTTATTATTTAAATTATTATTTTTGCAAAGCTAACATTTTCCACCTTATGTAAAGAAGTTGTTGCTTTTAAATCAATCACTCAATTTTGATTGAGCCACACTAATTTCAAAAAAAAAGTTTTTATTTTTTCCTATAAAATGTGAACCTGTTCGACTTGCAATGCTGAAGCATGAAGCTTATAATTGTTTAGCGTGCTGGTATTGAATCCGTAACAGTAGCAAAATGGGTTCATTCATGGACTCCGAAGAAAATAGCAAAAATTCTTGTCAGATGAAATAATGCTTAATAAAAATGATTAGTATATTTTGTATACTCATAAACAGTTTTACCTTTTGAAACCAGTATGAATATGAATACAAAATAAAAAACTTCGCTTATGATTCCATCCCAATTTGCATTTAACTCGAACCGGAACAAAAAGTAGATGAAAAGAACAATTGTAAAAGTACTTTAAGGGTGAGTGACAACTTGTGTTCTTGCTTGATGGAACGAATGCATTTTTAAATTTTGTATTATCGTTGTACAACTTTATTTTCTTTTTCAGAAAGTTCTCAAAGTTCTTTGCTTAATTACTGCAGTTTGGTGGTTATTCAACTGTTTTAATAATCATCATGTTCTTGCCATCGATACAGTATTTATTTTGTTTGCTTTTTAGTAATTCAATTAGACTAGAAGTTATCGAGTATTAAATTGATTTGTTTTTTTTACATCTAAGCATTTTTAAATATCAATATTTGACTGTCATGAGTCATGACCAAAAAATAAATTAAAATTACTGCGTAATGAATTCATTGGTGAGATTTAATATTAAAAACTTTTAATATTTTATATTAGAGCTGTACGATAGATTGCACAAGTAAATGAAAATTGCATTATAGTACATTACGCAACAAAATTGAAGGTTTTGCAGGAAATCTTATCATTTGATCATTTCAGCAATGAAATACATGCAAAGTAGTGATCACTGCTCATATACTGTATGTTTGTGCTATCTAGTAGCAATCCTGCCTGTACGTGCTCAATTGTTTTTTGAGTTGAATTAAAATCTAGTAAAAGAAAAATGGCTTTGACTTATGACTTCATGCAATCCATCAAATAGGTTTTATTGAATTTATTGTTTTCAATTTTTAATGCTTGATTCCAGCAGAAATATTCAACAACAAAAAGCTGACAAAAATGAATTCACCGTTTTGTAACTATTAGCTAGCATGATTGTATTTAATTCGCTTTCTCGGTGTAGGTAAATCTCATTTATGGATAACTATGCTTACCAGTATTCTCATAATGAATGAGTGGGATTTATACATTTTATCAAAATCTTGTCTCGAGTGTCAGAATTTATTTCTGTTTGATTTATTGCAGTTTTTAATTCTGGTTTGAATTGCGAATGACAATTGCTTATTTTTGTTTTTAGCGTTGTACTTTTATTTCTTTTCATTGGACAAAATTCCATCAATCTTTGTATGTATGTATTTCCATATTTCATTAACGTCACCTTCTAACAGTATACATGTTCTATTTGCATCCCGCCGTTTTCGGAATTCCGAACATCAAACAATTCAATTCAAACAATCAAATCAATAGCATGCAACTTTCATTTCAGGCAAAAAATGTTCGTTGCATTAAAACAGTATGTGCATGAAACGTTTACGATTATTCGGCTCAGGTTCAAAATGCGTGACATAATATATATACATAAATGAAATGACTAATTACGTTATTAAACAATTAATCAATAATCTCTCACTATACATATTTTTCTTACGTACAAATAGCAAAATTTCCAGTTTGGGTCTTGAACGTTTTACGTACGAATAAATTGTGAAATAAAATTAGACAAGAATAACCCAAGCACCCAATTAAAAAAATAAATTTCCAGTGTAAAAATGTATCAACAAAATATTGTTCATGTAAAATCATCAAAGCTGATCTCTCAGTATGATATTCAACAGAGAAAAATTAGACTTGCTTTGGAACGACGAGCAGAGTTAACCAATATTATCAAACTTTTTTTTAACTTTGTTTACTACCTTGGTGTATGTCCCTTCCGTTTTTACAGGGATCAATATGGAAAAAAGTATTACAGAAAAGTGTGGAAACCACAACAGGTATACATTTTGTATTCAACATAAGGTTTTTTAGTATATTTCTAACAGTAAAGTATTTTTTTTAACATTGAAATGTTCGACAGGTTTTGTGCGGATTTATGCACATTTTATGTATTTTTCGACTTGTCTCACAAGTTCGAGAATTACTGCCTGAAAAGCTCGACCCACTCAACAAAAATCCAACTGCTTATTTCAAAATATTTCTTGGATTCTTCGATGTGGTTCACAAAATGGTCGTCATAAAAAGATTTTGGTTTAATGGACAAGACTATTTAAAAGTGTTGAACGAAATTTTAAAGAAGAAATATCTTCCTATTAGAAACACTTGGGTTTGTAGATTTTTATTACATTAAAATTATTTTTTTCTAAATCTAAACTTTTAAAAATATTTGCATTTATTTTACAGATCACTGGTTCTGCTTTCCTTTTCATGCTCTATGGATTATTCACACTGAAAATTGTCACCTGCATAGTTGCCGGTTACAAATTTGTTGTTCCCATCTCAAAATGGTCCCCTTCCTGGTGGTTACGGAGGATTGTGAAACATGCAAAATTTGTCTTCTGTTTTACCTCACTTCCCAATATAATGGATGCTCCGGAAATGGAAAGTATCACGTTATTAGATGGTTGTCTTGCATTTCTAATGGCTGTTACCCACGTTGTCAGGTTGCTAACTACTTTTTGAAATGTTTGCATTCAGTTTTAAAACATACTTTTGAAAACGATCTTTTAATCAAGTTTCTTCCGCTGACCTGCGGTCAAAGATGGTATAACGTTGTAGATAGAGACTTAGCAACAGGTACAGGTTAAAAAAAGCACTATAAAAATTTTACTCCAAAAATTTGCTACGGTTGCCGCTCCCATATTTCAATTTTTCTTACAAAGCAACATCGTTTATTTTAAGCACAAAATTATCAGTTATGCTATAAAATTACAGAAGAAATATCATCAGTAACTTTGATTTCTTTGATATCACGTCACAGACAGACTCTTATACGCAAGCTAACACTATAATGATCCCAAATTACATACATACATACAACACCATAATGAGCCTTCATGCTATGCTCAATAACCGTTTTTAGTAAATTCAAAAACCACTTCGTATCAAACCTTAAAAATTTGAAAATAAAAGACTGGTCATAAAATGGCGACCAGTGCAATTTTTTGATCTACGCACTTTTTCGGGAAGCGAAAATGGTCTAAAATCTATAATTTAATTAATAATTATTGAAGTAAATAGCATAATTGACAATGGAAAATTTAATCATTGTCTGATTAATTTTGAGCTGTACGTACAGCAGTTGTATTGCCAAATTTATTTTTTCTATTTTAATTTAACTAACCAAAGTGTAGGATCAAGGAAAGATTGCACCAGCAGCCAGTTTATGGGCAATCTTTTTTAAGAGCTTTATTTCTTTTTCAGATATTGTATGGCCGAATTTTGTGACGTTTGCATTCTTGCGTTTACATTAACATTGTGGGTACCTGCAAATTCTTTTGCAAAAGATGTATATAGTATGCTGAAGTTTGATACAGAGGAAGGAGATGATGATGCACCAAACAAATATGGTGACGTGGTTCAACTTTTCCAGGATCAGTTTGCAGGCAATGAAGTCAGAAAGAACGAAAGTAGTGACAAATGTTCAAATTGGAGAAGAATTTATAAGAGCTTTCAAGCGATTCAGGATGTTTCCAAAGTTGTGAACACGGCTGTTGGGAGTCAATTAATATGGTATCTACTGGAATGTCTGATGTACTATTCAATTTATCTAAACTCGGTGTTCCTTTCCACGGACTGGTATGACAGCATCAACATGCTTATTTTTGTCATTCTAACCATTCATAACCTCTATATGTCCGCAGACATTTGTAACAAGGTATTTATTGTATTGAGCAGTTTTTGAACGAATTAAATTTATTAGATAGAATCTGTGAAATCATGGCTTGTTAAGAATAATAACATTAAATCTGCTCCCACGGAAGAGGTTTATTTGGTATTACATGAAGTGACGGCAAAGGACATTGGCATTCGAGGCAATAACGCATTCACCATTACATTTTCTTTTATTGCGGGGGTAATGTACATATCAATGGAAACAGGCAGCTCATCAAAATATAGCCTTAGCACATGAATTCAGTCAAACGTTTTTATTGAATAATAAATAAAATACGATTTATAAACTTTCTTATATTTTGTATTCTTTTCAGTATCTCAGCGTGATGGTAACTTTTTTTATTATATGCGTACAACAAACTGATCTGAAACAGGAAAACTAGTATTACCAGCACGGATGAGGACATTTATTGTAGAGTCACCAATTAAATTAAAGCATTAATACAAATCAATCATTACAAGTTTATTTAAAATTAGCTGTCAAAAAATAATAAAATATGTATTTTCCACCAAAGTGAAAAGAATTTGATTAAAAGTAGGTAATAGGTACATACATTTTTTTTAAAGTTACAGTTTTGAGTTTTGTAATTTAAACTTTTTTCCTTTTCTGGACGACTCTCTGTACGTTCGGTTAACGGGTTTTGCAATATCATTCATACCATGCTTGTTGTTTGCATGAATTCTCAAATTATGTCGGTGAGCATACGCCACTCCACAAATTTGGCAAACAAATGGCTTTTCTTTTGTATGTGTTCTCATATGCTCCGCGAGTTTTTGATTGGTCGCTATCTTTTTGTTGCAAATGGAGCATGAAAACTTCCAGGCTTCAGGTCCAGCGTGAAACATTTTGTGAGTTTCTAAAGCTATCTTCTGTTTGAACGTTTTTCCACATTCATCACAAACATGTTTCTCTTCAACTACCTTTTTGTGATCGCGTCCTCTAAGATGACTAAAAAGTGCGGCTTTTGTCCAAAATTTTCGTTCACAATTTTCCTTTGGGCATGAGAATCGTGTTTTAACATAGGTATGCACACTAAATGTATGGTTATCTAACTCCCGCTTTGTCTCATGTCTTCTTCCACACTCAGGAACGGTGCAAACAAACTGAAAGTCGTTTTCCAACAGTTTGTGTTTTTGTACGCGATGGATTCGAAGAAAATTGGCCTTTCTGTAACATATTCCGCAGTCCTGACATTTATATCTCTCTCCTTTGGGAATTTTGTCGTGCACGTGTAAATAATGTTGTTGTAGGTGATAAGAAGTTCGAAAGTAGGCAGCACAGTTTTCACGTTCACATCTATGAGGATCATCATTGTCATCAATGCCGTGAAAGTCAATATAATGGGTGACTATCGAATATTTCAAATTTTTAAAATAACTGTCTGGGCCTATGCGCTTGTATACATGATTACAAATAGGACACCGAATTTTATCCAGTACCAGTCCCAAATGTTTTTCAACGTGGTGTTCCAGATAAGTAAATTTTGTACTTGTAGAGAAAGGGCATCTACTACACAAAAAATCATGATTCTTGCTAGTATTTTGTGGTCTGACACTTCCTTTCGTTATATGTATTGCCTCGTGCATGGTCAAGTCTGGTGCAAATGCCTTGACTACTTCACAGAAGTTACATTTGAATTCCCCATGAAGTTTGACATGAGTTTCCAAATCTTTTTCCTCCATAAACCCCTTTTTACAGTCCTCCACAGAACAAAAAAACGTTGCCTTCTGATCGCCAACCAAGTCATTTACAGTCAAATTTTGTTCTGGTGTTGAAATCACAATTCTCCCGATATTTTCCGTGGAAGTTCCTCCGTATTTGTGAGCTAGCTGAATGTGAGTCCGTAACGCAAGGGGATTTATAAATGATTTTTTGGGACACTGAGGACAAACCAACTCCAGTTTTCTAACCGCCTCATTCAATTTCCTTTGTTTCTTCCATTTCAAACGCGTTTTCATCTCTTCAACATACTTTTCATTACTGCAAAGTGGCAATCGCGCATGATAATTGTTGTGGTGAACGTGCAACTGGTCCTCTCTAAGAAAATAGGCAGTACACTTTTCTTCCTCGCAGCGAAAAGGTTTCGTTGAGTCATTCAGTCTGTTAAGATCGTGGTAGTTCACGTAATGATAAATGGGAACACATTCCTTTCCAAAAGTTTTATTGCAAATCGGGCAAGTAGCTTCAATTGGAGACATTTCAAGATGCATTTCCAAATAATGATTAATGAAGTCCAGTTTCAGAACAGTTGTTGTATCACACCTGCCGCATATAAATTGCTTTAAAGATTGAAATTTCTTATTTTTAAGTTTCTGCTGCTGATTAGAGTGTTTCAATTCGTGGTTAATGAGATCAATGGGAGAGTTTTTTTGCATATTGCAAAAATGACATGTCAGATTAGTTTCTTCACTAGCATGGAATATTTTTGAGTGGTTATGAAGCTCTTGGGGTAGGGCAAACTTTTTCAAACACTTTTTAACAGGGCATTTATTCTCGCTGGAGTTTTGTGGAAAAATTTCAAGTTTTAATTGTGCAAACTTTATTCTTGTGGTCTTTCGAGACTCTATACGGGCGGACCCGTTTGAATGAAAATAATTCATATGATTTTCCATTGTTGTTGAATTTAAAAATGCAACACTAGGGGTGCATTTAGAACATTTCTGAGTGTGTCTCTTGTTGAATACTTTTTCCTCGTCTGCTGATTCAGCTTCAGAAAGAATTTCGTTATTGTCATTCTCGGATTCCCATTCTGATTTGTTTTCAGCACTGTAAATAATTAGAGAATTGTGTTTTTATATTTAAAAGAAATATATTATGTTACAATGAATTTTTTAAATCTAAATATAACCCCACAAAATCTGACAAGTGTGCATTTTCAACTTTGTAACTTACGTTGTCCATTCCGGATCAATTTTCCTTTTTTTATTACAATTTCTTTCTTTCCTCCCTCCATTCCAATTTGCATCAAACTCTTGGGATTGCTCATCAATCTTATCGCATTCCTCTTCATCATCATCACTAACTTCCGGATTGGAATTATCGTGATCTATGTTTACATGAGTTTCCAGTCTTTCTGAACTAGAAAATGTGGCTTTACAAATGGTACATTGGAATTTTTGTCGTAAAGTCCTTCGATGTGGTGATAAAGACGGAGAAAATGAAATGCTTTTTGCTTCCACATTTAATAACGATGCTTGAGACGACGTATCTGCTGGCAGTAAAGAATTAGTTTCATTTACTTCCGATTGCGTCACAGTCATTGACCCTGCAGAGCCTGATTGTTGGCTAATACTAGAAGACGACATGGTCGTTGTTTGAATTGTTTGATTAGGTGTTCCTGTACAGTTTTCAGCGGGCGATAGCAATATTGGCAATGTACTAGAAGCTATTGGATTAATTGGATGTGTCTGTTGTATGACTGATGTAGGCCCTGAATTTGTTAAACTTGAGTTATTTGTTGTAAGTATTGAGTCAGCATTTACAACCAGCAGTGTTGGCTGCGAACCTATGTTTACCATCCCTATCAACACTAGTGGTGCTGGTGCTGGTGATGAAGTAGCAGGATGCGGTTGTGGGTTTTGATGATCTGAATTCGGTTGAGATATGTTTGTATTTTCTAACAAATTTCTTAGAATGCTTTTAGAGCTACCTTGTATCGCGTTTGATGGTGGAACGACGTTAGCAGCAGGTAATAAAGAAAATCCATTTGATTGACACTGAGCGGCAGAATTCTCCACAGGTATAATATCTACCTGGTGCTGTCTATAGTGCTCTTGTTCATATTGATAAGAAAAAAGATCCTCATCAACAATCATTTTCTCAGGGTCGCATAAGCGAGATTTCTTGTTGAAGACGGGGCTGAGAGGTTTTTTAACAATTTCTACACCATCGATATTCGAAAAACGGTCAGTAGTACTCTCATTTGGAGCATTCGTAATCGGCAAAGACGTTTGTTCCAATTTTGGCTCTTGGTCATCCTCCAGGTTATCCCATACATCATCATTGTCAGCGTAATTGTCACTATCAGTACAATCATTACTACTATGACTACTGGCTTCCGAAATTAAACTTGCCACATCCTCCTCGGGTACCTCAAAATTCTTCTCAACATCAGAAGTGTCTTGTTGGGCATTGTCATCATCATTACATGATACAGTAGTAAACGTTGGAACCTGAAATGATGGTAATTGTGAAAAACACTGGTCTCCATTTGACTCCTTTTCCTTTCTGCTGCTGCTGTCACGGTGAGATCTGTTAGCTGTGAGATTGTAAAGAAATATGACTGCGGTGAAGGTTACAATCCATCCAAAATAATACTCATTCTGTTTCTGACTGATATGAATTCTTTCAGAATTGATGTTTTCAATAATTCCAGAGTCAATCAATTCTGCGGAAACTAAAATAGAATTCACAGTTTCTTCTTCTGCGTCTTTGTGCGCATCCTTGGAAATCAGTTCTGATTGCTCATTTTTGGGCAATTTTTGGGTGGCGATCCAAACACGTGGAAATGCTTTTGAGCGGTAGCGTTTGCCTGAAAACAAAATGAACATTTTTGGAGTCAAGACCAATATGTAATTTTAAATAAAAAAGTAAACTTTTAAAAAGATGTGACAGAGAGAAGTTATTCAAGATTTTAAAGTTATTAAGGTCATTTAGGCAAGATTCTAAAATTATTGGAGTCATTTAGAC
>JAHZMT010002818.1:0-14933 GCA_027743785.1 Sinhomidia bicolor
ATTATTATTATTATTATTACTCACATTAACATTTCATTTTGTACAAATTATTTTCTAATGAACACCACTCCAATAATCTTAATCATACTTGAAGAATGAATGAATAATGAGCTAGATCATAAACTAGAAAAAAAATCTTATTGCAGCAGCAGGAGCAGCAGCGGTTATGCCACAACAACTTTATTCTTTAAAGATAAAAAAAATAAGTAGAAAATTGCATAACACTTTTGTATGACTTTGTGATGGTGGTGGTGGTAGTAGTAGAAGTAGTAGCATAAGACATTGGATACTTTCATGTTTGGCGTGTCTGCCCTCTCCTCTCCTTCTGTCTACTACAATCATCATCATCATCATGATCACCGTCATCCTCCTCAGAGCTCCTGAGGAGGAGATCCACAACTCAAATCATTTATTATATTACCACCACCACCACCACTACTACTACCACCTTTCCACAAATCTAATCTAACATGTTTTTATAATGTAGCAAAAGAGAGATATTCTTCTTGCCTAATGTTGTTTCGCTCTTCTTATCTGTCTCTCGTTAAAATCATTCGATAACGATATATATATATGACGTATAATAGGTATACCTTGTATATTTTTTTTTATTTAATAAATGAAATGTTTGCCTTGGCCAAACCAAACCAGAACGTATATTAGCAAGCAGAGCAAGTTTAGCTCATACAATATATTATTATTTTATTTTTTACTCCATCACATAGTCCATACTCCAATTCTGCTCTATTCTGCCAAATGTCCATACAATCAGAATAAATTTTAACAGCTCTATACGGTAAGCACGCTAACGCTACTTTTAATGATAATAATAATAATATATACAAATACTGCCAGCCAGCCAGCCAGCCAGGTTATACTCTCATCCAATACGAGAATCTCCATCATCATCCATCCAAGTAAAAAAAATCAAATAATATTTCAACCTTCCTTCCATCCATCCATACACACATACTACTCTCAACTGAACTCACTCACACACAACACACATGTGTGTCTTCTCGTCTTCTTTTAACTTGAAATAAAAAACTGACACTGTACTCTTCTCTAGAGCATATATACATACATTTCAAAAAAACCTTTTTTATACCCATATAGTCATGGTCTGTTCCTCTCTCTCTCTCTCTGGTGCTCGTCTTTTCATCTTGGTTTGTTTCTCCTTCTTCGTCGCTCCTATAAGAATGACTACTTGTATTAGTCCACATGATTATATTATGATGAAATATATCGCATATAGTTTACTCTTAAGAAGAGAGGCAGCAGCAGGGCAGGCGCATGGAGTTCTCCATTGGTGAAATGAACAAAAAAAAATTTTTTTAGACTGAGACACCACCACCACCACCACACATTCAGAGAACTGGTAAAGCGAAATAGCACAGCAAGATTTCGCATTTTATGCAATAAGAAGAAGATGATAAAAGGAGTATTATTATTATTATTATTATTATTATAGGAGTGGATATTGGATGGATGGATATATAGCGAAAAAAATATGCAAAGGTAGTCTTCTTCTTCTCTCTCTCTCTCTGCGAAACACTGCGAACTTGGTTGGTGGTGGTGGTGGTGGCACTCTGGCACAGACGAAAAGGATACAGAGAGAGTCAGTATGGATGGATGGATCATCATGTTGGTTTCGTCGTTCCTCTTCTTCTTTTCTGATATTCGTGGTGGTTCCTACAATTGCAGGAGTAGCATATATGGTTAGTTTAGTTTTTAGCAGTACGCTGCTGCTGCTACATGCAACATAATACACAAGAAGAGTAAAACAATTTTATTATTATTATTATCATCATCATCATCATCACTACTTACAATACTAGCAGCAATACTACTGTATTTTTTAGCACACTCCTCTTCTTCTCGTCGACCAAGTCGTCAAAGAGCAAGCAAGAAAGAAGAAAAAAAGAAGAGAAAAAAAATTATTATAAAGTTGGCCTGTTATTATTATTTTTGCTACTACTACTACTACTCCTTTACTATTACTACCACACTTTTGTTGAATTATCATCATCATCATCAGCATCATCTTGTTGAATTGAAAAAGAGGCTAGAAAATCTATATATTAATTTTTTGCCTGTGGTGCGCTACTATCTATCTGTATCTGTGTGTGCTAAATGAGAAATATGCAGTGATAAAAAATATATAAGAAAGAATAATAATAATAAATATTATATTTCTTCTTGTGATTCTCTCTCTCTCTCTGCCTGTCTGTCTGTGAAGAAGAGTGAAGCAAGAATAAATTGTTGAGAAGATGATCAAGAAGAATATTAAGGAGTAGTCCCATTTTGTTACATTATTCCTATCATATTATTAGAGTACATCGCAAAGTACACACACATTCACGTTACCACAAGAAAAATAATATAAAAAATAAAAAATTTCATCGTGATCATCACCAGCAGCCAGTCAGTCAGTGCAATAATAAAGCTAGCAGTAAAGAGTAAATGGTAATAATAATAATAATAATGAAATGAGGATGATGATCATGATGGAAGTATTTAGTAGTGGTGGTGATGGTTGGTGCTGTGGAAAATATTAAATGATGAGAGGAGCAGCAGTACAGAGTATGGAATGGAATGGAGCAGAAATCATCATCGTCATTCATAATGATGGTCGTATAAGGTGAAAATTAATGTGTATCATCATCATCTCCCACACCATCAAATCAGATCAGCAGAGTTGCAGTTGTTGTTCCTTGCTACTACTATATAACAAGAGCAGTAGTGGTGGTGGCGGAGGTGGAAAAAAATAATAAACTGTGAGAAAAAAAATATATAATATTTTAAAACAAGTTGCTTAATAAAGTTTGTAACAGTTTTTGCTTTTAAAAAAGTGTCGGCAAAAATAATAATAACTTTGAATGGGGAGTATAAAGAAAATATAAAGCAATAATAAAAACCCAGGGAGCGATATCGGCGTACAAAAAAAATATAACAATTTGCGAGAGAAAATATGTAATATAATCGCCACATACATATTATGGAAAACTAGTATACTTAAATGTGAACAAAATATTTTTGGTTTTGAAAATATTTAACATTTTTTTCTACTTTTGCCATCCGTATTTTCCAACAGTACAACAGTCAATGCAAGTCAAATCAAAGAGACAAAATATAAATTGCAATTTGATTGTTACATAATCATCTGAATGAATGAATTGAATGTATGAACAGTATTTTTTATTGTGCTGGCTCCTCCTAATTTGCAGCGACAACAAATAAAAAAATCTATCTATATATATATTTTTTTTGACGTGTGCTGCTTACTGCTCTGTTTAAAAAAAATTGTTCAATATTCAACGTGATAGTAGACGACGTTTGTACGACATTGTTGACTAGTGCTTGTGTGAACAGTGCTACCAGTCGTCATCGTCAAGTGAAGAGAAACAACTGAAACAAGCTATAACAATAATAATAATCATCATCCTCATCGTGATCATCATAATATTTATTATCGTTTATTGCTATTCGCCATTAGTAGAATTATTATTGTAGACATTAGAGCAGCGCTGGTGCTGCTAGCACACGACAAGAAGGCCAAGAAGATTTTTAGGAGGAGAAGAAGAACAAGAGCATAATAATAATTTTTGCTGTTATTACAAACGGTGGTGGTGGTGGAAGATGTGTTAAAAATAATAATCATAAAAATGATAATGTATGCATGCATGTAGCGGCCATGCTAACATCATCATGATCGTCATCGTCAAGAACTTTTAACGAAACTCATCATCATCAAGAGTCGCAACAGGAGCAGGAGCACACACACAGGAGCAAAAGCGACACATAAAAGAAAATCATTAGCACAAAAATAAAATAAAATGTAAGTTGTCTAGTTACTACTACTAATTTCAAGTTAGCACAGTAGTCAGTTTTAAAGTAAGGTGCGTTTGGCTTTTGACGGCAGTGGTCCTGGTGCTGGAAATATATAAAAAAAAATTTTTTTTGAATTTTCGTAATAATTTACAACAGCAATCGTAAAACCGTGTGGTGGTGGTGGTATGGTGATATTGGTGATTGTTTCCAAGGTAATTGTTAAGGGTAAAATTTCTATCTGTTTTTAATGTTTCCCAGGATGCAATTTATTATCAGTACACAGGTTGCATTATTGATTCAATTTTTGTTTGGCATAAAAAAATAAGTGAAAAAGGTCCATGAGAAGAGAACATGTCCATGGATACCTAATCAGACGCGTCTGTCATATTTTTGAAGTAAGCTTTGCACCATTATTGTTTAGCAGCAATTAGCGTTCATTGCTTAAAATGCCAGTTAATATTAGTAGGTATATATATCTATTGTTTTTGCAAAAGTGGTGGTGATAAGGAAAAAAACACGAGAAATGAGGTGTTTTTCTGTTCGTGTATGTTTGAGTGGATACGTGCTAAAAGTAAGGTGAGAAATGACAATTTATACTCTTTGGCTGGAAAAAAGTTAATGGCGGCAGTAATAAAAGTGTTTGCTGCTGCAGCTACACTTGCGTAAAAAAATTTCACTGTTCATTTATGCTGCATGCTATACTAATTAGTTATAGTAGCAATTTACTGGTAAAAAATCAAAATTGTCAAAATAAAAACATCACTTTTTAGAATTTCTTCAAGTAAATTGCTGACAACACACACATACATATATATTTTTTTTAAATTATTAATTGCTCCTTTGACCCGTTCATAAAATATATCACCGCTGTACTATGGGTGTGATTATTACTACACTCTATAAACTTTTATTTCTTTTATAGCAATTCCATCATCCATTTAACAATCATAATAATTTCAAATTTCCAATCCATTTAATGTTAGACAGTAAAAATGAACGTTTTACCTGACCCAAAGCAAATACACGTTTTTTGTTGTTTGTTATTGTTTGTGTGTGTGAGGCAAACCATGAATTACGTTGAACGTTCCATTTATCTTATTTACTTCCCACGAAAATCAACATCACTTCTCTTCTGCTTTGAGCAGAGAGCAGCAAAAATGAAAGCATGAAGGGATGAGATTGTTATTATTATTATTATTATATTACTTTTATTGGTCATAATATTATTAGAAGAAGAAGAACACGTTTTTTACTTTTTATTCTTCCTCTCCTTCCTTTTTGCATTCCATTCTACCACAAAAGCGTACATAACACCAAGAAGAGTGCAATGCTGCTGCTGGTGGTGGTGGCGGCGGCGGTGCTAATGTAATAAGTTATCTTTTGGGTGGATCTTTCTTCTTCTTGCTGGCTGACTACTACAGAAATGAAACCCTCTTTTTTTCTTCAAGTGACCTCGTTTTTCCAGCGGCAGAAGCAGCACTAGTTGTAGTAGTAGTAGTAGTAGTCGTCATCATCATCAAAGACATAAACCAGGTGGGTAGGTGTATTGGTTGGTTGGTTGGTGGTGGATAGGAATAACAAAAGCGATGATGATGATGATGTTGGTATGTATGTATGTATGTATGTACTAGTATACGTACTAGTCGTGTTGTCCTGCTCGATAGTTAGTTAGGTAGTGAGGATGATGTATGGAAATGGGTAAAAAAGAGCAAAAATTGTAACTGTTCAGAAGCACGTTTTTTTCTCTGGCAATAACAAACGGTTCATTTTTATCTGTAATCTTGAAGATAGATTATTTTCCCACACTTCCAGTTTAATCAAATTTATTATTATTTGTAATAATTGTGGGGGCGGGGGAATAATTGATGGGATTGGAGTGTGTAAGTAAATAGGTACATTTTTTATGCTGCTTTGCAATTAATTCAAGATGATGGTTGCTGGTTACTAATTGAAATGATGTTTCCGGCAGAGAGTAAGCCAAGTGGATGGATAAACATTTTGTAGGAAAAAAATATTGTTTTTTTTTGCTAATCGTCATTTAGTCGTCACGTGAATGTAAAGGAAACATCCTGAAGAGAGGAGTAGTATAGATAGGCTGAGTAGAAATTTGTATTTAAGTGACAGACTGACATTTTTTTTCTGAAAATAATGAAATTGTGTTCCAAATATTCCATTTCTCTGTCTATTAAATGACACTTTTTATTCATAAAATATAACCAATGTCAGATGATGATGCAATCAATGTCAATTTATTCCGTCAATCTGACAAATTTTCTAATCAGCATATCATATTGATTGCTTGTTAGATTGAAACAGTTTTTTGTCGTGATTTATTGTGTGATTAAAGAAGAATACATAATAATAATAATAATGTGACACGTTTCCAAGTGGCTTCCTTACCATGTTATACCTTCTCCAACTTGCGCTACAATTGACACCGCATTTTTTTCTAAATCTTTTATTTTTAGAATAAAATGTATCTCCTATCATATCACACAGTAGCAGTATACATACAGCAACAGTTTGCTTATCCGTTCTGTTTTTATACATACATAATTTAAGTAAAACATTACCTATATTCAAATCTCATCTTTTATTGTTTACCTGTAATTTGCACAGAAATTTGTCATGATACTTTTACGACGTAATTATGGAATATTTCTAGAATTGGAAGAGAGTGACAAAACTAAAAGAGTAGCTTGCTGTAGGTACTGTATTCATGCATCTCATCATCCGTTTGTTTCGTAGAGACAAATAATTATATTTATTAATAATAATGTCACGTAATCTGCAACAGCAACAGCACCAGCAGTGGTCTCCTCTACAAACTGCTCTAGTAGTAGTAGTAGTAAGTAGATTGCCTAAATGAATGAGATGAATTGTTATTTATTCAGAAATAACATTATAAAGCGATGAAGACCAAGGACATAATTTTTCTCCACTGTACTTGTACTCTACTGTACTCTGTTGTACTCCTCCTCTTATTCAACCACCACTCTTTATCATGATGTATCATCATCATCAACATCATTCTCATCATTATAATATTTTATCGTCAACGTGATCACCATATCGCATTTTTACTATCTTCTCAGGCAAACAGATCATCAGCACAGATTTTTGCGCTAGTTACTTGCAAACATGCTATACAGTTGTCAGCAGTACGCACACACACTTGAAAAAAAAATTAGTTGTTCGCTGCTTTATTCTGATATGATGATGATGATCATGATGGCAATAATGGAAAGTGAATAAAGTCGTTAAATTTCACTCTCATCCATCCAACAAGCTCACCATCATCATCATCATCATCACAGCCATCGCTGTCGTCATGACTCGCCTTTACAAAGATGTCAACTTATTTATTTCCATGAAAAAATATAATAGGCTTCCATGTATTTTGTGTGAGGAAGTGGGCTGCGGCTGTGATTATACGATTTATGGCTAATTATGGTATTGACATGACACGAGAAAACTCTCTTTTTATATTTTTAAAACAAAGTCTATCTGTAAACCTTACATTTTTTCCAGGTATTTGTGCTCATGTGTTGCCATGGAAATAGTAACGAGAAAATCAACACACTATTATTTGTGACGACGACAACGACGACACACTTCCAAGAAGAGATGTCAACTTGGAATGATAAAAAAAATGAGAACTTGTTCGTAAAAATACCTGGAAAAACAGTACAGACGGGGGATTGTTTATGTTACTTTCAAATGAGTAGTAGGTGTGTTATCATCATGATTAGAAATTTTCTTGGTATATGTAGCTTACGTGGGTGGTCGCACTGCTATATGGCTTCATGTTACATGCTAGTGGTGAAGGACCAATGTGTGTGGTGTGACAGTTTCCTTTTGTTTTCGCTCGGAAGTGATTCAATTAAATTAAGTTTGTTACATATGGCTGTTGTGTGTTCATTCATCATCAGCAAATAGCAGGCAGGGTCAGTGTTTCATTAATTTGCTGGGTTGCTATACACAACTTGTACTCACTATATTTCCAGTGAGTACATCGGTCCAGTTTATGCTATCAAGTAGTAGCAGTAGCTGAAATAAAAGAAGCAGTTGTAATAATAATAATAATAATATGGTGCACTTGATTGTTTTTGTGTGGTTGCATTTGCACGAAACAAGTTACATTTCGCAATTTGACTTGCTCCTTTACGTTTACGCAACACAAGAATAATAATAACGAGACAAAAAAGTAACTCTTTTTTTATTTACTGCTGCTGCTCTTGGCTTTTAGGTACAATCTCTTACCACACAACAACGTGCATACTATTATTTTGACTTGTATAAAGTATTAGTATAATTTGCTGTTGGCTCAATGGAAAAAAAATTACTACTACACTGCTCCTGTACTACCACTTACTATCTTCTGTATTATTTTTCCAAAAAAAATATTTTGAGAAATATAATATCAAGGTTCAGTGTGGATAAAAGAGCTTACTGTATTTTTTATCATGAATAGCGAAACTTTTTTTTAGCAAAAGTAAAGCTGTAGAGCTAGTGGCAGCGGTGGCGGCGGCGACTCTGTTTGTCGGGAAAATGGGGAAATACCAGCCATGCTTGTAAATATGTATGCATTATGTAGAGAGCAAGAGAGGCGACTATATAGATACTACAACTGCTGTGCTGCTGCCACTACTACGACTACTACTACTACTG
Organism: Sinhomidia bicolor; assembly: GCA_027743785.1. Taxonomy (NCBI): domain Eukaryota; kingdom Metazoa; phylum Arthropoda; class Collembola; order Entomobryomorpha; family Entomobryidae; genus Sinhomidia; species Sinhomidia bicolor. The sequence continues at coordinate 8,503 of JAHZMT010002818.1, forward strand.
CCGCTTGCAAGATAGATAATCGATAAACCGTGTAGGAATTATTGGGAATTGAATTTTCTCCTTGCATGGTATGCCTATTATCATGTATCCCATCATCATCGCATACAAAATAAACACATTTCTTCAGACTGCCACTGCTTCTACTGCTGCTACTACTTCTACACCTGTTTAAAATACTATGGGTGCATGCTTTTATGGGAACATGACAGGGATCTGCCAAAATATGCCAAACGAATAGTTTTACAAAAACAAGTATATATTTTGAAAAATTCTCTAATTTTTTAATTTTTATTTTTTACAGGAAATTGTTGTTGTGATTAAATTGGAGAGACCAAGCAATTTTTTGAAAAAAAACTGAACTAAAGAGTCAGTGTAAGTGAATTAGTGTGTTCAGTGAGGAGAAAAAGTGAAAAGTTGGAAATTCAGAACACTTTGTGAATTGTTGGAGAAAGTGGCGCTACACGAATACTTTCTCTGGGAGAAGGATTTTGTAAAAAATAAAAAGTGAAAAGCATATTAAAATTTTATTTGATATTGAAACACCTTATCCCGTTAAATATTTGTATATTTTCAGGGGTGCGTTGTTAATTGCGTCTACTTTCTCTTTATTTATTTTTATTTTTGCCCATGATTTTACCTTTTTCTTCGTGTGCCATTGTATTTATTTCATACATTCCAGTATATTAATAATTAAAAGTGTGGATCATTATAGCAGTCGCGTTCAACAATACTAAAATTAATTCAATTGAGAAAAATTTTACCTTTTTTCTTCGTGTGCCATTGTATTTATTTCATACATTCCAGTATATTAATAATTAAAAGTGTGGATCATTATAGCAGTCGCGTTCAACAATACTAAAATTAATTCAATTGAGAAATAATTTGAACTGAAGCGGATTCAGCACGTTTGTACCCCTTTTATTTTTGTTCAGAATATAAATTATATTACACAAATAAAATATAGCTGCATATTTCATTAGGTTTTTAGGCAATACAATATTATGTGTTCATTAATTTCTCCATAACAACAACAACAACAATATATAATTTTTGCTGTAAATAATCTACGCTGAGAGAAAGAAAGAGAACAAATAGTTGCCACACAGTATTGATAGGTGATATTGTATTAAAAAAGAGTGTTCTGCTTATTTTTGTCGTGGGGAAAAAAGGAAAAACATAAAGAAGCACGTGGAAAAGAGCAAGATTACAATTGGGAGTGATATTAGGAAGGAAGCGCAACATTTGGGAAATAACCTATTCCAATTTCTGTATTCAATTTCCACATCACCGGAAGAAAGCAATATAGCGAACGACGACAACGACGCGGCGACAAAACGCGGAATTATTATCACCGGATAGTGTTCAATAAATAGTCTGTCTACTTAATAATATATATATATATATAATATATATATACCTATCGCAATATTCAAGAAAATACGGCCACACTTGTATTTATCTTGAAAAGGAAAATAGTGGAAAAGTTGCTTCTTTTTGAAAAGTCTCAAGTGTGCAAAATCTTGAAAAAGTGTGTACAAGAGTGATATTGGTGAGTTGAGTGAGAGTTCAAGTGTGCTTGTGCGGGTGGCAGTGAGGCAAGCAAAAAAGTGATTTAAAAAAATCTCCTTTATAAATTTTTATATATCTAAGTATATATAAAAAAATAAATTAGGGTGTGACGGAGCTGTCAGTCAAACGGCTCCCCTGCCCGAATGTCATGGGGTGCTTTGGTGGTGGCACCTCCAAATCTGACCAAGAAGACGAAAAGCGACGGAAGGAAAATAACAAGCGCATCAATGCACAGATTCAGAAGGATAAGCAGGTCTATAGGGCCACACATCGCCTTCTTCTACTCGGTAAGCGGAATAAATTTCTTTGAACAATAATAATTATTGCTACACGACAATTTAAATTTTATCTGTTATCAGAACAATAGTCGTTATAATTGTTGTTGTGATTTATTTTTTATTTTTTTTTGCAGGCGCCGGTGAGTCGGGTAAAAGCACCATCGTGAAACAAATGAGAATATTGCACGTGGATGGATTCAGTGAAGAGTAAGTGGCCTTACACACAAAAGACATTTTATCTCTCTTTTTTTATTACTTCCCACCATCATAATTATCATCATAACTATATTTTTTGTGGCAAACCGTAAAATCTTCAGTAATGGCCGGTTTTATATTTTACGATGGCAATATAGCCATAAATAAAACTGCATACCAATATATATACCTGCTGCCTATATACTTTTTTTTCTCAAATTAGTCATGTAAATGGAGTCATAAAATGTGTAATAATAATACACACACAAAAATTACATACCTGACGAATGAACTTTTTTTTCTGTAAAAAATTTCTTGCTACGTGATCCTCCAATAATAATAATAATAATAGTGTTTAAGTGTGTTGTATTTGAACTTAACCTTGCACACGTGTAAATTACTCGACAAAAATAAAGATTCATTTCTGTCACTCATTCACCATATCCCTCATCTTCAACTTGACTAGCAAGAGATGAAAAATAGCAGCAGGTATTCTTGAAAAAAATGTGTTTTAATTTTTACCGTCCCGCTCCTCGTCCATGATGACTCATAATTACATTACATACCTTAAATGCACACTACGTATTTGAGGATGAGTCATCATCGCCATAATTTTTTCTTCATTTTTTTGCTCGGTTTACATTTTACTTTTAAAAGAGGAAGGCTACATATACATACACGGTTGCCACATTGCTGGAATTTTTGCACTCTAACTGAGCAAGCATGCATGCATGTTGATGATTAACACATTACAAAAATATTTTATTTACCTTGCTGTCTTGTTTTACAGAGAGAAACGACAAAAAATAGAAGATATCAAGAAGAACATTAGAGATGCAATATTGGTAAGTTGTGCGGATCTTCTTAATTTTGTAAACATGCTATAATATCCTTCCTTTTACTCCCTTGAAAAATCCTCTGACCTGTACTCAACGTAGCGGTATTTATTTAGTCGACGGACTGCTGCTACCGTACACTAAAGTTTATTCACCAGACAACGACGACGACCCTGACAAGTGACCTTCAAAAAAATGAACACCCTGTGAGTATACCATACAACAGTAGCAAACGCAGTGAGTGATATGTGCCTGCAAAAAAAGTGGAAGGAAAGCAGACGTGTTTTTTCTGAACTCATTCATATCCATAAGTGCATACTCATGTCGATAACATTAGGCAGTTATAAGGGCGGGACATACTTTTGTTAGAAACATCTAGTTGTAGAGTATTAGCAGCAATAATAATAACAAATAATGTTGAATATTATTGACTTTAGAAAAATAATTCAAAATTTGAATACAGCTCCACGTTGAAAATTATTTATTCACTTGATTACTTACATGTTAGAATGTCGACGATTTGAAAAGAGATTTTGTTAGTACTGCACTCATGATGGTAACATGCTTGGATAAATACCGTGTTGTTGTGGTTGAAGTAGTAGTAGTAGTAGTAGTAGTAAAAAATGAAACTCTATTTATCTTCTTGTCCTTACCCAAATAAATAAGGATGCCTATCAGCGAGAACAAATAGCAAGATATAACAGTGATTTATACGAGTAAACTAACAATAAGCTCTGTTATTTAATCAGACAGAGATTTTGGACGATATGAGAGCAGTAGCAGCAGCAGGAGTAGGAGTAGGAGCAGCAGAGTGCTGTCGCTTTCTCTTTTATGAAAATATTAATATTGGTGAAAGCAATAATAATGAACATGTTTACATGCAAGTTTGTCTGGTAGTAGGAAGAGGAAGGGATTTGTTATGCGAAAGTCCAAAAAAGTCACATCAATTTCAAGCACAACACTCGACTACACGCTGGCTGATGCTGATATTTACTTACTTTATCTCTATCCAGCTACACAATCCTTATTTATCATGGTGGCGTGGAGTAGTCGTCGTCGTAATAATAGTCGTAGTAGTAGTATGGCATACTGGGTTGTGTAGTGGGAGAAAGTTGAACAAACAAAATTTATTTTGTTGTTGGTGAAATATTTTGGCCAAAAAGTGGAGTGTGTAGTAAACTTGGCGGCTGCTGGATTGGGTATTTTAGGCTGGCTTTTGTGGATGCACACATGGGCAGTAAAAAAAAGTTGCTTGCTCTTTCCTCTCCCTCTTCTATATTCGTAATACGGACATACTTATATATGTAACGTGTACCTAAAAGAGGGGCGATCTATTATTTTGTGCGCTTTCACTTCCTTATCGATCCATTCGGTCAAAGGAGACATTTACCTAGGTAGCTAGACGCTCACGTTTCCAGGCATGGAGTTCAAACCTACTAAAACTTTTGAATCAACTTTTATCTGCCTACCTACCTACATGCATCATCATCATGTCTATTTGAATGAAATGTTTTTTAAAGGTAAAGCATATTTTTATGTTGATTATAACAACAGCAATGAGAGAACAGACACATACACACACGAGCTTGCTGTGTTGCAAATTTTTAAGAGCGCCCTTTTTTCTCCTCTACACTAATCAACCTACCATTTAGGTTTTTGTACGGAAAGCGAGCAACTTAAATCTTGTAAACCCCAGGGATTTAGCCTGAAAAAAAAAACACGTTAGGTTACACCGATGCTCATGTCAGTGTACTTGCGGTGGTGGTGGTGGTGGTGGCGGCGGCGGCTTTGATGGTGAGGGTATCCCACCAGTTAACTAAAATGTATTTTCAATGAAGGTTACTATCCAAAAAAAAGTTTTGCTCCTTTTGCAAATTAAATGCGATTAAATAAGTATTTTGTGCATACGACGACATAATACCTGTCTTTCTCTGTCTTCCCTTTCATTTTTCCAAAAATCTCCATGTTTTGTCCTTTCTCTTCCCTCCTCCTCTCTATCTGCCCAGCTTATAAAAAATAAGTGAAACTCACTCCCTGCTTTGCTAAGGAGGGACACGGAGACAACATGTAAATTAAATTTTCTCTTCTCCTTTCTCCACAGACAATTTCAGGCGCCATGAGTACCTTAACTCCACCAGTACAGTTGGAACATCCGGAAAACCAATTTAGAGTGGATTACATTCAAGACGTAGCGTCCCAGCCTGATTTCGATTATCCTCTTGTAAGTGATCCTCTTCCAACCTTCTTCTCTTCTCGCCTTATTTTATTTTCGTCTTCGTATCATTAATACAGCCACACATCACTCTCTTTCTCCCCCTCTCTAATAATAATGTGAGATACTCTATAATATTGTAATGTGTGCATAGCCGTACCAATAATTACTAGACTTTTTTTTTATTATTACGACGGTTAGCTCATCAAGTTTATGTAATTTTCATAGTTTTCTTTTCTATAAAATAAACTTCACGTAAGTTGAACAAAGTAGTAAAAGCGGATTAAACTTTTTTTTATGAATGAAATAATATAAGCTCTCGCGTACAAACATTTTATGCACGTTTCAGTTGAAAGTGGCTACGTTTGTTTACCAATAATAATGCATGATAATAATCATGTTAATAATAATTATAAAAATGTTTTAAAAAGAAAAAAATAACTGTGGTGAGAGGAAGCAATCGTGTTTTCTTTCAATTAATAACATGTTTTCTTGGAATTTAATTGAAATTTTTTGAATAATCTCTACTTTAAAAAAATGGCCAACAGTTTGTCAGCTGCATAGCACACGCTCATATTTTTGTAGTGATCACTTCTACGTGAAAAAAAAATTCCAACTGTTATTTTAACATTTTGCCATCTAAATCCCAACAACATAATAATCATCTTTTTTTGATAAGTAGCAGCAGCTGTGAGTATGTGATGATGTAAAATACTACTACTTGCTTTTGTTACTGTTGCTATCTCATATCTCCGTTAAAAAGAAAGATTCACCTTATTACCTTGAGACGCCGAGACACACACACACACACACTCGACTATATGGGATTCCACCAACTTTTTGCATAAGAAAATGTGTATCCTCTCATCCTCTCATAATCATCACCTAAATAATAATATTTCAAAGATGAAGGAAACAGTGAATGTGTGCACAGAGCAGAGTACAAAGTTGTGGGAGTGATCTTCTTCTTCGTCGTCTCTGTTCTGCTCTTATTTCAGAATACGAGAGGATAGGATAACATTCTAGCATTATAATTTACGAGTAGTAGGAAAGTGTGGCCCTCTCTCTCTCTCTCTCTTTTATCTAGAGCTGGTTGTTGGCTGCAGCAGGCAGCTATAATTTCCAAGAAGGGGAAAAAAGTGTGTCACTGTTGTGCTTTCTAGATAGTAGCAGAGCTATATAGCTGAATAGACGGAGTAGCTGCAGCGGCAGCAGCAGCAGCAATGCTAAAATTCTATCATGTTCTAGTTTACCCCTTTTCCATCCAAAGCAAACCAAAGTATCTGGCTAGATGAGAGGTGTGTGTTATTAAGGTTTTTTATGACTTTCCTTTATCCATGC
>JAHZMT010002819.1:0-16981 GCA_027743785.1 Sinhomidia bicolor
CCTGTCTCTGCGCCACCGTGTGCCCAGCAACAACTTCAGTAATAGCTGGTACGAGAACGCCACCAAATATTATCAATTTCATATCATTGCACTCTAAATTATTACCAAATTATTTTTTTGACTTACCATCTTCATTCGTCCCAAAACCCTTCATGCCTTCGTAGAGCCAAATATGATTATGGTAAAAAAAGTATCGTGGAAGTATGGTTAAAAGCTTCATTATTATGTTTTTATTTTAATGTATCAAACTTTATTTATGAAATCGCATCAAATGGTGGCGATTGAAAACGGAGATTACTAGCAAATGTTTTTATTTATATCAAACAACTTTGTTAGCTACCCAAAATCAGAGGAAACGCTGTTAATATATTATACGAGTCCTGCCCAATCCTATTTCAATTTTTTTTAAAACTTGACTTTCAGAATTCTTCAGAATTTCAGAGATTAGTCTTTGAGTTGACCAAAATAAAGTGCTGTTGTTATGCAGTCTAGTATTGGTGTCTAATAGTAAGAATTCCCCAGCAAAACTTGTAAATCCATGATAATAATTATTTTTTCTTGTATTCATATTTTTTCATTTTTTATGTTTCCACTACTTATGTATATTACCTTGGTAGAGACGCTTGCATGCCCCTCGGCAGTTGAACCTCTGTCGAGTCACCGTCCCCTTTCAAAGAAGAAGAAGAAGAAAGCAGTGTAAGTATCTCAAGTCACCCCATACTCCCCTCCAAAATGGAGAATGAATAGTCTAGCTACGCTTATTACCCGTTTGCCCACAGAGTAGAAGCCCATGGTGACGATGCTGTTCTCCTGCACACTTTGAAACGCTCGAGTAAAGTGGAAGGTAAAAAAAATGATGACTTTAAGGGTTAGAATGGGACTAGGAGCTCACTCATCTTCTTTCTCTGGTGACTCTCCTTCAGTTCTCCACCACGTCTTTTCCTCTCTCGCGTCGATATCGAAATGGTTTCGCAAAAAGTCATAAAAGCGGGCGGGTACAAAAATAGGCAACTTGCCCAAGTATTGATTTGTTTATTGATGTCTTTGTCAGTGAACAGTGCTGACTGGTTGACGAACACCTTGTATTTTTCTCGCTCAATCGGCTCACTTCACACAACCCCACAAAACTCACTAATTGCGACTCACTAAGAGCAAGACCATCAAATAAACAATTTACGGAATCCAGCGGCATTGCTCACATTCTCGGGATATTTGCAAAATATTTCGCTAAAAGCGACAAAGGCTGCACTACCAATTCCTTGTTGCGCAACTGCTAAAAAATATCAATAATGACAAGTGCATTCAGAAAGAGATGGAAATTTATGAGTTGCGTGTTTATTTATGCGAATAGACTGCAGATTAAGTGAAAATAATAATTACAATCCTTTTCTCTGCTTTTAGTGCGGAATCACGACGATAAGGGATACTAGGATTAGTAAAGAAAAGAAAGTACGAAATAAATGGCATGCTTCTCTCTTGGGGCAATCCCACTTTTATCATTTTTATTATACATACTAATCTCTTTTACATGCTCAAATGAATAACCATTTTTACACGTATCGCTTTAATCGATGAACGATCAACCTCGAGCCATTAAAATGTTTGCAATGTCACCTTGGTCGTGCGTAGTGGTGCTGAGTACTTAACTAATTGCAATATCGACAATGCTGCTAGAATTATCCTCCCGAGACGCCTATGTCTTCGTCAACGGTAATCTCCTCTCCATCCTTTCGCCCGTCCTTATCCTCCTTTGGCTCCAGCTCTACTAACACCTCATCTTCAATTCCACCCTCCTTCTCCTCCACAACTGGCTGTATCTCCTCAATGACTGTTTCTGCCTCCCCTCCCCCCACTTGATCCTCAACGAGTGCCTCCACTTCCTCCAAATTATCAGCAGCTGCTGTCGTGATGGTCACCTCGTCTTCTTCTTCCTCCGACTCCTCCACACTACCTTCTACATGCTCCTCCACATGTTCTTCAACGTGTCCCACGATGCACGTATCTACGACATGTTCCTCGATGAGTTGGTCCAAATGTTCTTCCTCCTCGTCGTTATTTTCCTCCTTGAGGACTGGCGCGCTACTCAGTTTTCGCTCAGTTGACAGCACCTCGTCTTGTGCTGGAAAATTGAGTATTTTCAGCAGAATATGACAGTAATCACCGCTAGTGTCACCTATGACGTCCTCGTGAAGACTTTTGCCATACTTGTTGAGGTAGCAGAGCATAATTTCCTTCAAGTCGATCTCCGACCTCAGCACGATAATTGAAATGAGCGTATCATCATCAGTGCCAAGTCCACGGATGGCCTAGATAGATAGGCAGATTTTTTATTTCAAGAGCTGCAGAATATCAGTATAAACGTACTGTCAACGAAAGAATATTTAGCATCGAATATATTATATCTGTTGTGCAGTGCAACAAAGACACTAAAAGACAGTTTGTTGCGTTGTCACTAAAGTTAGCGAACACAATATGCAAATGCGGTTGTCGTTCAGAGCTAATGAAATGACTCATTTGAAGTGTACTTTTACATACCTATTTACCTACTTTGTTTAAACTACCTAAAATAGATGTAGTGAACTGTGTTTTTTCTAATTTAGCGGATAAATCACAAAAAATAACTCATGAAAGAAATGTGTATGTTAAGAGGAGTAAAAAGTACTGACTGCTCAAGTTGTCTGTTCGTCTTTTGAGATCTTGTTTTTATTACTACTATTATTATTGTTACCTCTCTCAGTCGTTCAGCATAGTAGTTGGGCTCATTCCTGAGCAATTTGACAATTGTCTGGTAGGCATTCTTCAGGTCCAAACTCAGCTCCGACCCGTCAATGTAGTCCTCTATTGAGCGGTTACTCGTCTCCTCGTACGCCGGAATCAAGTGACGCAAATGCTCGTAACTGCGCGTGTTGAATATTTGCTGAAGCACCCTTGTATTCAGTTAAAATCACCTTTCAAATAATTACTGCATAATCGTCTAAAATGTTTGCAAACTAATTATTGCAAGTAGGGAATATTTGCAAACCTCTCTTTCGTCCCGCAGATTTCACCAACCGGCACAAGCGCAGCGCCGTGAAGATTGTCCGCGTCGTCAATCACCTTTTCCGTATCGATCTCAGTGTCGCACTCTCTGCCGCCGCTGATCATGTCAAGAATCAGGCTACGGAGATCTTCGCCAAGGTCAAAGCCAATGTCGTCCTCCAGCTCCTTCTCGTACTCTGCCAACAAACGAAAGCAAAAGGGAAGATGACAGTTGGGATGCGAATACTTAAGAAAAGGGAAATAAGCGTGAGTACTTTTTTTGTAGAGAATCTTGATTGACTCCAGCTCGTCGTTGGAGCGTGGACAGAGCAGCTCCAGCAGCGAGTACTCATCCGAGTCCATTCCCTTCCGGTAGATCTTTTGCAGTTGCTTTAACAGTCGAGCTGCTCGGGATTTCTGGGAAAGTATAACAAAGAGGTATATACCGAATGAGAGATAGGGTGGGAAAATATTTAACTGTAGTAGTTAAAGCAGGCAAAGTGCAGAAATGCCAGTAAAACTGGACTGATTGGTCAAGACTTTGGAGCAAAAGTTGCTTACGGAAATGGCTTGGTGAATGCACTCGATAATAAAGTGCTCCGGACGTTTCATCAGTGCGAGTACCGTCTTGGAGAAGGAGAAGCTCAACTCACTGTCCAACTCTTTGATCAGATCCTTGGTCATATCATCAGAAAGTCGCATTTCTCAATCAAACATGCAAGTCACTTCAATCGAATTACATAAATGGCTATTTACAAAGACCGCGTGCCAATTGCTTTCTACTTTACCTTTCCGTACTTTTGTTTGTAGAGCTGCTTCAACTCCTGTCTTTGCTGAAACGTGTGCGTGGCGACAACGTCAATAATAGCTTGTAAGAGAATCCAGAAAAATTAAAGTGTTGTCATTGTAGTCTAAACTTTTATGCGACTGGGCGACGTATCAACAAAAGTCCTTGGGGATTTTGTGGCAAATGGATGTACCAATTATCTACGCCTTGGAGACAATCTTGCTCTTCCTCTGAATCTATCGAGCGCCGTGTCGCCAAAGGACGATGTCAATTTTTAATTGCATCAACCGTGACTTCTCTTTGAACCAATTTGGATTACTCGAGAAGAAAAATTTAAAAGGAAAAAATCATTTTCGTTAAAAATATTATTCCAAGGTCAACATTAGGCCTGGAAAAACTTCGGACATTATGAATAAAGTTTATTAGGAATGCAAATAGTGCTACAAAAATTATTAGGTATTTGGATACTTTTTGCATATAAAATACTTTTAAAATAGTAAAAGGGACTTTTTCTTTCAAACTCTTCCTTATAACTTATGGTGTAATTGAAATAGGTAAATTAAAATTAAATGCAATTAAAATTGACACGACATCGTCTTCGACACGGTGGAAGGCTCCGAAAGAGAACAAAAATATCTTCAGCAGAAGTGAACAACTTTCACCTTACGTTCATTTCCCACAAAATTTCCCCAGATATGTCCAGCCACCATAAATTAAAGTTTAAGAAAATCACCATCCTCATCGGTGCCTAGTCCCTTCATGCTTCGGTAGAGAATCTCCACCGCTTTTTCCGGGTCGTAGCTTCCCGTTGTTCGCACAGTGCCCTGCCACACAAGCCAACAAAGAGAAAGGATTAGAATTGGGCGGAATGTTGAGATGCTGTAAGAGAAAGCACAGTTGTTGGTAAGCAGTAGATAACCTTTTTCCCGACACTGTAAAAAGTCAAGTTGGCTGTTGACATGGTGCCAATAAATACCCCTTCTCTCACTGGTGGGACGTGTAGCGGACTAGTGAGGCAACTCGTGCGGCTGCTGTTGGGTTGGCAGTCAACGAGAAAGTGAGTGAAATAATGAATCACGTCGAGTGGAATTTCGGAATCTCATAGCTCACAACTTAACAGCATCACAGCAAGCAAAACACACATTTGTATACTTTTCCACTTTGCATACACAACAAACCAAGGTACAAAATGGACATTGCTGATCGCATAAAGATGCCGATAATAATAAAACTCGTAATGTTCTAATAAAAAAGTGCCCATGTAAAAATGCATGAATGTAAAAATAAATGAGAGAGAGGTGAGAATGCAGCACTGTCCTTGTACACACAAACTATTATTCCATATTTGCTCATTGAGCATGAAACGTTTAGCATCCAAAATCTCGCTTTAGACACGTTTTCATTTATTTTTCACATTTTAAGGACAATCTCCAGTAGAGGTTCTCCACTCGAACCGAACTCTTTTACTGTGCAGATTGTATATACATACATACATACTTACATGGGTACATACATACTCTAGAGATGATGGATGACTCACACAATAAGTCCAACTTTATACGACAAAACTACAGCCACTAATTACCACTAAATCTTTGTCTACGGAACGCGTCCTTGCTATAACTCCCGTGAGATAACTGGAGAGGCAGATCCTTCCACCTTGCCATCTTCAACAGGTTTGAGTGTAGCGGGACTGCCGTTTTCTGCACCCTCAACATCGTCAGCATCTGCTTCCGTCACCACTTCCGGCTTCTCCCCACTACCCTTGTTCTCATCCTCAACTTGATTCTCCTCTATCCTTTTCTCCAACGCATTATCCTCTTGCGGAGATACCTCTGCCTCTACCCTTTCATCCACCTCCACGACATCAGTACTCACGTTTCGGTGGTGCTTTCGCGACTTTCCTTACAGCAGCCTTTTTAAGCACTGGTTTTACTTCCACCACCTCCTCTTCCTCTTCTTCTTCCTCCTCCTCCGCCTCGGGTGTAGGTGTTCTCACCCCCTTTCTCCCGCTACCTTTTTTTGCTTTCACAATTGCTTTCAATGTTCTCGCTTTCTCAGGGGTGTGGTGCTCCAGCTCTTCAGCATCTGATTGTTCCCCATCCTCATCCTGCTCAGGTAGCGAAAGTTTCTTTCTGGCAGTTGCAGCAGCAGCTTTAGCTCTAACCGCCTTCTTCTGCCTCTTCTCTACGACTTGCTCTGTAACTGCTTCCTCCTCTTCCTCCTCTACCAACTTCTTTGGTTTCCTCTGCTGCCGTTCCACTTTCGTCTTTGTTTTCTTTTGCTCCTCCTCTTCACTCTTTGTGGGTCTGGTGGTGCTCCTCCGTGCGGTAGTCTTCTTCTCGTCAGGGCCAGGTGGTGGAGCAGCAATGATCTTGAGAAGAATTTCCTTGTAATCACCGCTAGTATCGCCGGCAACATCATCCGCCAGTGTTTTTCCAAACTTGTTCTCGTACACGCTCATGATGTCGAGAAGATCCACCTCCGACCTCAGCACAATGATTCTTATTAGTGTCTCGTCGTCGGTTCCGGCGCCCTCGATAGCCTGTCTCAGTCTCTGTGCGTAAAATTCTGGCGGGTTTCTGAGAAGCAGGATAATGGCCTTGTATGCCTCCTTCGACTCCACAGTTAGAGCATCGCTTTCCTCCACAAAGGACTCTATCTCTTTGCCAGTGAGCTCTGCGTATTGGTCGAAAACGCAGCTGAGGTGATCAAAGCTTCGCTCCTGCATTATTTCCTGGAACGCGTCCTCATTGCCACCGCCGAGAAGACTGTCCGTGTCCTCTTCCACCAGTTGAGGATCCACCTCACTTGATGAGCTGACTTCCTGTCTTTCTCCGCTGAGCATGTCTAGGAGAAGTGTACACAAATCCTGAGGCAAGTCGTTGCCTCCAAGGGCGATTCTCTCCTCCAAATCGAGATTGTACTTGGTCTTGAAGGCGTCCTTGATTTCCTGCAGCTCCTTGTTGCTGCGAGGACAGAGGAGACTCAGAATCGAGTACTCTGTCTTGCTTAGTCCGTCTTTGAAGAGCGCCGAGAGTCGCTTGACAATGTTACCACCCCGACGTTGGTGTACCACCGCTCGGTGAATGCACTCTAGCGTAAAGTCTTCAGGATCCGACATGAGTGCCATGACGATGCTGCCAAAGGCAAACGAAAGTTCTCCGTCGAGTTCCTTGAGAAGGTCTTTCTTGTAAATCTGCGAGTACTTTTTCCGAATTTGCTGGCGCTGCTTGGACGTGTGGGAGGAGACTACCGCTGTAATCGCTGCTTCGTCTGTGCCTAGTATTATGAGAAAAGCTCATGGTTTCCGGTAATAAATCACAACTAATCGTCATAAAATGAATACAAAGAATGTAGACATGAAATGCTCATATATTAGAATTTGCTTCATACCTATGCCCTTCATTCCTTGGTACAGCTTCAAGCAAGCGTCTACTGTATTGCAACGCTGCGGGCCACGGATGGTGCCCTGTTGAAGAAAAGAGTGGAGAAAGATAAGCATGGCGTTAGAGGACCTAAGAATGCATGGCACTGACACAGCATGGTAACCACTAACCGCGCCAGAACAAGTCGATGCAAAATGATATTTCATAACATTAGTAAATAACAACGGGGGATTTAAATATGCTGCTGATGAGAAGCAGCGAGCCCGGGACCTATGCGTATTTAATTTCAGGCAGGCTTTTGATAGAGTGCAATAAAATCAAGTCACACACAGAAATGGAATACTGTTTACCTTTTCTAAGCTATATTTATTTTTAAAATATTGTCAGAAAATACGACCAACGCTCCCTAAACCATACTTTACCATATCCCAAAGTCCACAAGGATGTAGATAAAGTGGACTTGCCTTTATTGAATGAGATAATTTTTGACGGCCAAAGGCTAGTAACGCTGGAAAGTGGAAACGCCTTTGGCAACGACAAAAGTAGGTAGGTGTAACGGCGAATGCTGAAAAAATGCATGCGATTCTAGGCATATGCATTTCGTTACCTCTTTTGTACTTTCCAACTTTGTTCCAAAGCAACATTGGCAATTTTGAACGTGAAATGTATGACATTGTCTCGATTTCTGCTTTTTTGCTTGATGTACACGTATTTATGCATGTTGTGTTTAAAATAGCATAAATCTGAATTCTCACTTTAAAACCGCTTTTCGCCGAAGTTTAAGACAGTATGCACTATTTGTACATTGTGTTTAGGAGAATACGATTCATTCAGCCAACTGCCATTTCCTCACAAGCAACTGAAGTCCTGTTGTCGAGAGAGTTTGGTTGTCAGTCTGTAGCCAGGCACAAGCAAACAGTATTTCTGGATATTCTAAACTAGCGAAGAATTAAATTTTATATTATTAAACTACATTAATTTAGGAACCAAACGAAACTTTTAATTACTCTGTGGTATGAACTGTCACTGCTTAAATTGTGAACAATGAGAAATCGTGTGTACAATTATTAAATTTATTTAAAGTTAAATTTCTAAGGGACAAAATTACATTCTGCAATTTTTTAAAAAAACTTATTTTTGTATTTTATCTAAATTCTATCAATAAACCATATATTCAAACGTGTTATTATAATATTGTTTCGGGCCCAACGCATAAAACGACGAAATAAAACGGTAAATAGATTCAAATTGAAACTCGGTCACCTACCCGTTTTCCAGTGACAAAAAACCCCATTTTCTTTGGGTGCAGTTAACGAAGTCTACCCAACTCCCTTGGCTCCCCAATTCCAACTGGTGCAACTCGACTCTGTTGCAACCCCTTTTAAAAATGTTGGAAGCGATCTTACAGATGCCCTTGTCACTGAACTGGTGACTGCCAGGCAAGCGTTTGACGTAATTGTAGTAGCAGTAAAAATAGCTAATAGTANGATGCCCTTGTCACTGAACTGGTGACTGCCAGGCAAGCGTTTGACGTAATTGTAGTAGCAGTAAAAATAGCTAATAGTACTGCACTGCAGGTCTCATCAGAACCAAAGCAAGGGCAATGCTTCGCAGAGCTGACTTCCGGTTTCAACATTTTCACCGGATGAACGGATGCTATCTTGCTTCCGATGACCGCTGGTAGCCGCTCATTTCATGGTTCTGTGCCATAAAACGAGCCATGACTTATCTAAAGCTTTTATAAACAATCTATACGGCTTTCACTTAAGAAGGTGACAGTTGAGAGAAAAAGGAACCGAAAAGTCTAAGCCTGTGATCCTTGGCAGTAATGACAAAAATACTGCCCACTTCCTAATAGCTGCTCTTGATTATTCCGGTTTCTCATAGGATTATAGCGTAACCCACGCATTTAGTGAACTATAAAATAGAGAAACTTGTCAATTAAAAAAACGCGTGCAGTTGTAACAATCGAGATATCAGTTTTTCTTGAACTGATGTAAGCAAAACCAAAGCATCAGAGAAAAAGTGACCTATGCACATCAAAATTAACCAAACTATTTGTTTGCATTTTGCATTACTATTGTAGCATTTAGTGAG
Organism: Sinhomidia bicolor; assembly: GCA_027743785.1. NCBI lineage: Eukaryota > Metazoa > Arthropoda > Collembola > Entomobryomorpha > Entomobryidae > Sinhomidia > Sinhomidia bicolor. The sequence continues at coordinate 9,292 of JAHZMT010002819.1, forward strand.
GATATCTAATCTAGTCTAGTCGTGAATTTTTGCAGAATAAAAGTTTTTTAGTGCTAAAAGCCCAAATGCGCCCTATATCAACTTACGGAATGCATAGACCTTAGAGTCCACGGTTTCGACCGGTGACCGTCTTTTTAATCCCCACCTTTTCATCCCCACCACTTCATTCCCATTATGAAATTCCCTAATCTTTTCATTCCTGAATCCTTTCATCCCCACTATTTTATTCAACAATAATTTCATCACATAAATGAGATGGATATTATCCATCTTCATCACTTTATTTATAATTTCAATTTTTTATCCTTTGCCTTGCCAACACTTGAAACATTAAACCCTCAATGATGACATCTGGTACCCTTTGCTAGCTTTTAAAGCATTTGATGCCTTGCGGGGTGGGGACTGATTCAATAAATCCAACTAGTTTCTTGAAATAATGCATGCATCAAAGTTTGATAACTAAAGGAACACTTGAAGATAGAAACTAAACTATACTAGTATAGTTAAAACATATTTTCAATTAGTCTTTTGAGTATCAAAAACTCATCAGCATTTTGGAATCACTGAAACCAATAGAGACAGACGGCCATTGCATTGCTAATTAAAAAGTCCTTAAAAAGCAGTCAAAAATGCAACTAGCATTGCAAAAAAAGTAATTTAGATTGAATTTTATAAATAAATACATACGATTCTTATTTTTACCAAGGCCCGTGTAAATTAAAGAAGCACCATAGAAACGCGAAATATTTCACGTTTCGATGGTGCTTCTTTAATTTACACGGGCCTTGATTTTTAATAAAAGTAAGCAACACATTTCAAAAATAGTGTCAAAAATGGCTTTAAAAGGTTTTTTGGTCTGAGGACATGAAAAAGGAGATAAAAAATATAAAAATTAAAATTAATACGACGAGTGCAAAATTAGAAAGCTATTGTATTAAAAAAAAGGAGATTTCATTTTTTGCCTGTAATCGTTTCGTGCTCTCTCGATTTGAATCAGTTCATGAGGTCATCATTAATCATGATGTCAGGTCATGTCATGTTTTATTTTGTAACTCATTATAAATATTTTATTGCGTATAGCTTTGTACATACAAACAACTACCTTAATTTTAGCGATTTTTCACATGCCACTTTCGTATACCGCCCGCTGCCCTGTCCCTGATTGCCGAGAATTGATAAAAACATTTTACCATCATCGTCAGTCGATTCTGATAAAGTAAGTTTTGATGCTCATAGGTCATCACTTTTTCTCTGGTGTTTTGATTACAGCAAACAGTCCAAGAAATTGTTGATATTGAGATTGTCATCATAAACCATACGATGCAGAGGCTTTCAACGAGTATTTTGTCACCCTTCGTATCAGAAAGAAAGCACTCGACTTAAATTAGATTACTCCGCATTTAAGCCTAATTTGGGTTTCTCATGCAATCGGCATTTGTCACATGCGGAGAAAAAACAAGAAAGTTGTTGCCAAAGCATAAGAGACGAATGACGACAAGGTGAAAATTAAAGCAAGAAGGCGTTCGAGCTTACATTATAATGTAAGGTAAGCAAGCACACACACATTTCATAATATCTCATGCAATGCGTTCAGTGGAAGTGCGACAAGTTCAGAACCAGTGGACTTCTTAACATGAACACAGAAGCTCATTCAAGTCTTTCGTTTAGTTCCAACAAGCTCTTTACTTCTGTTGTTCATCCGCTTTGTCTTCCTGTGGTCAGAAAGATTTGTTGATTACGCATTGTGAATCTTCAAATACAATGTGCATATTTAGGTAGTTGTACCTACCTACATTCCTAAATACATATTTACTTGCATAATAATCATAATAAACCGTTTTAAATGATGTTCGTGTTCGGAAGGCAAACGATATTTTGCACTTCTTTCCTATTTCATATACCGAACTTTTAAACGGCGTGTCTTGACAAACTCTTAACAAGTTTAAAAAAACGGAGGTTAGATAATAAATAATATTATCTAATATGTATTGCTCGCATACGTGTACTTGTTAAAAATTCATAACCGTAACGGTAACCAAAACCAAGACGGAAATTCAACTTTGTGCCATGTATGTATGTAAATTGGGTAACTTTGTGCCATAGTGTCATTCATTTATTCAACTACTTTGTGTGTCAAAATAATCAAAATGATGAAAATTCCTTTTGGCTTTTGTTTGAGAAAACTGGGTATACCCGGACTTTCGGACGTGATGAACAAACAGACGCACACACGTTAATATAAGGAATCGTGAATGAATCTAGTGTATATGTAGCCTGTCTGCCTTCAAACCACAATTGACTCAACAATTCACTGTTGTTTTTCTGTCCTCTAAACTCTAAACTATTGTAGTCTGAGTCGTCGAAGAATTTACTTGCCATACAACTTGTATCACCAACGAATCTACCAGCAAAACCATATAAACAGGGCAACTGTATAATTTATAATATAGCAACCAATTTTTGTGATTGGCTAATAAAGCAGATAATGCATTTTATAGGAGGAGCAGAAGGAATATAGCAAGTTGAAAATAGCCATGGTGTTAAAAAATTCTGTCTGGTTCTTACTCTGTCTGCCTGTCTCCAATGCTCTCTCCTAAACCTCACTCGCTTCCTACTATTTACCTTCCTCTACGGACATACAGTCACAAGAGTAAATTTAACAGTACAATCTCTCCGTCCGTTCCTCCGGCACGCAAATTCCATTTGTTCTAATACACAAGAATGCAAGTCCTAATTTTTAAACTGTATACCAGCAAGCAAACAAACTTTGAGCATGCATCTCATTTATGTAACGTAAACAAAATTTTTTTGTTGATATGATTTGTGTAGTGTGGTCAAACCTTTAAAAATAATCACATATGTATCTAACATTAACATGCATAGCAAAGTGTAAAAATCCATAAATTTGAAATGTTAATTCAGATTTCAAAGTTGAGTACTAGGAGCGTAGTACTAGAGTTAAGTACCTATGCATGGAGTAGCATTAAAATATTAGTAAATTGCTGTTGTGGTGCGCTACTTGCATACACATATTTGGATGTGTAGAAGAAAAGGATTCAAGTTTGGAGAAGGTGCACCATGCAATGCAGGCAGTTCAAGTGTGGAGTAACGGTGTAGGGTGTAGTGCATGCACACAGTGTAGAGAATTGAACAGACAAGAGACGCAACATGTATGTATGTATGTCTGGCTCCGGCGGCTGCACAACTGTGTCCACACCACAAGTCACTCACGTCCATCTTCACTCGCCCAGCTCACGACCTCTCATACATCACAACTCTTTAGAGCTTTCCTTTTGCGCACGGCCCCCATTTCTCAGGCAACCACAATACTGCACTGCACTTTGCAGTGCACAGCACAGTTTGCTCACTCACAACAACAAAAAAGAAGATCCTCGTCTCGTCTCAGTCGTCTGCCCAGAGTCCTTTATATGAACTTACGAGCAGAGCAGCGCACAAATCTCCTTGTGGACTAGACAGACACGCACAGATAACAACAAATTTTCCCCAAAAATATCCGTTTCTCACTTTATAACTTTCAAAATGACCAGTTTTAGTTTATAGTTTTTGTGTGTTTTTGTTGTGCCCACCTTTAACCTACCAAGGGCTTAACCTTTAACTTTGAGTTACTTGAGTTTGTGTAGCGCAGCTCAAGTGAAAAATGGACAGCATTATTAGAGTTAGTTTTAATTAATAGTGGCATTCGTCAATTGTGTGCTTTTGAGTAGAACGTGAAGGAAAGTGTTTGGTTTGGGAGTGAAGATGACGAGCTTCGTCATGGAGGGAAAGACCTCAGAATGGAGGCACACACTCTTTGCTTTATTGTGTTTGGGCTTATTTGTTTGCCTCGCTGAGGGTAGCTCATTGGGGGGAGCCAAGGCTAGAAATGAAATCGGTAGTGAAGTAGGTATAAAAGGACGACGGCGCTGTATCAGCTATGACGACAATTTACAAATTTCCTCTGGAGGGGCCGGAGGGGAGGAAACTATGACGTACTTGGATGAGCAGGAGGATCCATCACAGCTATTTACGGAAATGGTGTGCGCCAAGGACTCGCAGTTTTGCTACGCCCTTTGGAGCTACTCCTCCAATGGCACGAAAGAGTTGATGAAACAAGGTTGTTGGGAGGCGAGCTCCGAGGTGGCTTGTCAAAGCGACCAGTGCGTAGCGACTCTTGTCAAAGGACAGGGACAGCGTGTTGGTGGGGAGGTTGTTGGCACTGCTGGGCAAGACACCACAACTCCTGCAGTGGCGGTGGCAGCGGGTGATGTAGGAGTGGATCACCAACAAAATCCACCGTCTACAAATTCACGACAAAAGCAACCTTTTTTCTGCTGTTGCGACAGGGACAACTGTAACATGGACGTGGAGGTGAGCTACGTGGAACCCGATGAGGATGACGACTCCTCCGAAGAAAATGGCACTTTGCTTGGCGGAGCGAGATCTCTGGTGGGCAGGGGAACGAATAAAAGTTTATTGTTTGGACTGCTAACTTTGGGAGGCTGTTTGATTTCTGGAGGAGTTATTCTCGCGGCAGGCTTTCGCTACTGGAAAAGATTATCACGACGGGGTAGGAAGGATGGATTGGGGGGTGGCGGAGGAGGGAATGGGGAGACTGGGGATGATGATGGCGATGTGATGATGGCACTGGCAGGGGAGGGCAAGTTGCTTTTGATGGGGGGACATGCCGGAGAGGGAGAGTCACTGCTTGGGGAAGAGCACGGACTTGTAGATGGGATTCAATTGGTTGTGCTTCTGGCGCGTGGCAAGTTTGCGAGCGTGTACGAAGGTAGGATCGCCTCCTTGTCGGACACACCTTTTGCTCTAAAGTGTTTCGCCAAAGAGCAGAAAGAGTTTTTTGACAACGAGCGATTCGTTTTCAACTACCTCGGCAAACACTGCAACCACGAAAACATTATCAAGTGAGTGCTCGTAATCCCAATATTATTGTAAAAGTAAAAAACTAAAGAATTAATGATAATTTCTGATTTATTTTGTGAAGGTACTACGGTTGGCAAGAGTTCACCGTTGGTCCTACCACCCACTTGATTCTTGTGCTGGACAAGATTTGCCCTGGAAGCCTCAGAGACTTTCTTCAGTCGGTAACCATGGGAACTGAGAGTAATGGGAGAGGGAACGGTGGTCAAACAGAAGAGAACGAGACAACTGCCTTCAAAATCGGTGATGTACTGCGCGTTTGTTCTGGAATTGCATCAGGACTGAGCTACTTGCACGGGGAGAACCGGGACGAAATTGTGATCGCACATCGTGACCTCACCTCCAAAAACATTCTGCTGGACGCGAACACACTTACTCCAAAAATTACCGACTTTGGTCTGAGCCTGGTGACCAAAGGTTCGAAATACTACTGGGCGGGCAGGGAGAGACAGGCAGAGTTTTGCTCCCTGGCAGAAGCAGGAACACTTCGGTACATGGCGCCTGAGCTCCTGGAAGGTGCCGTGAATCTGAAGGATTGTGAAAATGCCCTGAAGCAGGCGGACGTATACGCCCTTGCTCTGATTCTCTGGGAGGTGGCCAACTGCTCACAAGATGTGAGACTCACCCAAGTAACTGCAACAGCAACGCCATCGACAGCACAAGACCAACAACAAGGCGTTACTACAACAACCCCAGATGTGCCAGGATCACTTCCCATCCAGTATCTTCCCGTGAATCACAGCTTGCCGTATGAGGATGAAATCGGCAAAGACAATCTGAGTATGGACGCACTTAGTCGCCATGTCGTCCAGTACCGCCAACGACCTCATTTTAGGCGCTGGAGAGATTCTCCCTATACTCGTCAGATGAGGGACACTCTCATGGAATCGTGGGACGCAGAACCAGACGCTCGTTTGACTGCATTGTGTATTGTGGAGCGACTCCATGACATTCGTAATATTCGTCTGAAAAACTCGGACCTTTCCAAGGGAGCAACTCACCAGTCCGCTGGACAGTCACTGCAAAGTCCTCTGGAAAGCCCTACTAGCGGTTTGTTCGGTCCCGACGGTACCGGACCCATCATCATCGACTCTCCGTGGACTGGACGCAATCCCTGTCTGCAGAGAAATCTACTCGCCAACAACACCAGCTCCAGCAGTGGAGGCACGCATTCATCAGAAGGTCTGTCCACCTCTGGCTCGATTTTATCCGATACCACTGGAGGCGGTGGTAGTCATCTCCCTGCGCATCCCCTTCTTCTTAACCACTTTGACCTGGCCAAGAATCAGGCGAATCTTAACTTTTATCACAACTACGTGGGTGGCAGTAGTGGTGGTAATAGTTACACTGGTTCCACCTCGGGAGGTGGAGCTCCCTCTGTAGGCACCGAAGTGAGCAACGTAAGCAGTGTAACAGATGAGCGGCAGGGTGCAGCCGCTGGCGGAGGAGGACCCATGGTGTCACAAACAAGGTGTCCCTCGACATCCATAAATCTGGCCACCTCGCATCACCTCAATCTTCAGCAAGGTCAAGGTTCTGGTGCCATGCACCACAATCCCCTCCCGCCCAGCATTCCCTTTCTCCAGAATCTACACAATTGAATATGTACAGAACAGAACTGAATTTTAAATAGGGTCCCAGCCATGCCTGTCCAAAATTACCACGTTAACTTGTAGTAATCGTCGATTTCGAGCAAATCTAGTAGCGAGCAGAATTTTTTAATAGTTATGCTAATGAATTATATATGGGCATTTGTTAATATGATTTTATTATATATTATATTAATTATTATTATTAAATTTGTCGATTGCATGTGAAGTTATACGTGCATAAAATGCGAATTCTCTTCACTAACGTTTTACATAATTGGCATTAATAGCGAATGAAACCTTGGAAATTTACAGTTGACCGACATAATAGCAGCTTTCCACAAATTGATTTTTTTGTATTTTAAAAGGGAAGCGGCATTTTTGATTTTGGATGCGAACCGGTTAGCATGATCATAAATACAAAAAACTCCATCCCGAAAAACTATCAGTTTATCTTCAGTTTTTCCCAATTTGGTTTAGTTGGTTCAATGCATATTGGATTTCCTTTTTTTGGAAACTAAGTTGCAAACTAAATGCATCAAAATCAAAATGTACATCTATGTGTACGCAATGCAATGCAATATGCCACATGCACAACTGGAACTTCTGTGAATTTCTATTTTCTCCTTTTTTCTCGTTGCTCAAAATTATCAAGAACGGGGTGATACTTTTCAAACATGTACAGTGTTGTACAGCAAATAAATTAATGTGTTGAACACTAACACGTTATTTTTCCATTATCCATATAGTAGATAGCACAGGGAACATATTCGTTAGATAGATAGCGTTTCTTCTTACTTGTTTACAAGGCCCGTGTAAAATAAAGAAGCACCGTCGAAACGTGAAATAAGGTTGGTCAGTAAATTGGTCGGAGGAGAGATGTTAATCGCTGCTGAAAAATCTTCAATAACTCAAAACTGAATTTCGGAACTTGTATGCAAACAAGCACTCTAAATTTACTAAAACTTTACTAGCCCATCCATACGAATCATTTGGAGTGCTTGTTTGTATCCGAAATTCAGTTTTGAGTTATTGAAGATTTTTCAGCAGTGAAAGTGAATAACATCACTCTCCTCCAGAATTCTCCACCGCTGCCGCTCCGACCAATTTACTGACCAACCTTATTTCGCGTTTCGATGGTGCTTCTTTATTTTACACGGGCCTTG
>JAHZMT010002820.1:0-30958 GCA_027743785.1 Sinhomidia bicolor
TTAAGCTTATCTTAAGCTTATCTTGAGCTTATCGAAAGCTTATCGATAGCTTATCTATTGACGTCTTCGCAACTTACGAACACTCCGACATGTTCGGTTTATTTTTTTTATCCAGGCACCAATTAAATAAATTAGATAAACAACAAGCTAACAAAAAGTCACCTTCATGTACTCATCATTATTACATAAACATGCTTAAGTACCATGGCCAAATTCAACACTATTTCCTTAAAGAAGTACTAATGAAGATGTTTTTGTTTATGTTTAATTAACTGTTATATAATCAGGTAACAAGAAAGGTTTGAAAATTTTATGTCAAGTATTTACCTAATCTACAAATTCTTGTATAAATTGTAAATAAACTTGTAATTTTCCTATTTTATATATACTTACGTCGCATCAAAACAGAATTGTAAGTATCGTATCGTCAAAACAACTTATTTTGTAAGTGAAAGCTATACGGGACATATGTGTGTGTACACACGTATGCTACTTTACACAATAAATGTTTGATTGTTACATGCATTACTAATGTTTATGTCAAGTCTGCAAGTAATAGTATTTTTAAAAAGCTAATGTATTCGCTTCCGCAGGGGGTTCGGTTCGTTTTGATAGTTCAACTCCATGCCTTCAATGTACAAATTACCACTGAAAATCACTAAATCTCATGCTTCCCACAAGTAGACTGTGTACATTTGTTTTCCTGCATTTCTATATTTAACAAAATGAGATGAAAGAAATTAAGCTATAAAAAATAATTGAATTGCCAAATTAGTGGTCAAAATGAATGAATTACTTATATTGTTTTTTGTCGGGAAGTTCTCAATCTTGTATACATATACATATTTTTTATTTACAACATTTAACATTTTCACTTAGCAGCTATAATACCCATTCGACTATTTAACAATCACACAATCATAAAACATGACGGGTAGACACGCTAAAAATTTACTACTAAATACCTAACTACCTACCTGTACGTATAAGTACGTACGTTTTATTGAATGAATGAAAATGAATGAACTGAATGTATGAATGAATGTTTGAATTAATTATTTTTTCCTCTTGAAAGTTAAGATGTTTCTTAAAGGATGTCGGTAACAGGTCTAACATCTTTAACCAGATTATTTATTACCTGAGCTGGGATAGATGAAAAAGCAGAGCGAGCAGCGAAAGAGCGAGCGAGAGAGAGAGGGAGACAAAGAGTGAGGGCGAGAGAAGAAGAGAGTTAGGTAGTAGAAGATCATGCTTATCATTGCATCTACAAGTTATCCTTTGAAATGAAATTCATGTTGAATAATTTTACACGTTACTCTTGTAATCTTCAGCTTGTATAATAGTTCGCAGCGCAGACGGTAATAAAACATGCTACATTCATAACATACATACATACATAATATGTATACATTATATTATTTCCAATGTACATGCATGGAGGAAATAACGCGAACGAGAACAATGATGACGTCTTAGGGTCTTAGAATGATGGTCTAGTCTGGTTAGAAATGAATTGTTTTTTGGGGGGATGATGATGATGATGGGATAAATGAATCGTTATCAATAAACCTTATCCAGTTTACGCGTAACAACGTATTCTATATGTATTTTTTTAGAAAATAAAGAGGGAAACATCCTTAAAGTTGTGCACCTTGTTCCCTGTGAACATACCTGTTGTAGATGATGGTCAGTGCATTGCAGCAGGTAGACAGACGGGCATTATTATCTGCAGGAAGAGTGCATGTACCTTTCATTGAGAATGAGAGAGAGAGAGAGAGAGCCGTCAGAAGAAGAAGAAAATGTTTTGCAACAAGCAAAAAATGCAGACAATCGCCCAAAGTAGTGAACTGTTTGCTTATCTCAAACTGTTCATCTCGTTACTTTTTTTGCTGTTAAATTTGATGAGGATCATTGCTGATAAAGTTCCCACCGTAGTTAAAACAGAGATAAGTTTTAGAATAGCGTATTTTTTATATGCTTTTCTGTTGTACTTCTTTTTGGGCTAATGAACAATCATATTTTTTAGCAAAAAAATAAGGTACATAATATTAATAATATGTATGTATATAGTAGAAAGATTGAATCGGCTGGGTGGTGATGAGACACTCGGTAGACCAGACCAGGCCAGGGTACAAGGTCCTGTCTTGGTTGAATGCATTGAAAAGTCGTTAACGTTGCATACAACTGAGTGAGTGTTGCTATTGAAGATGGTGATCACTTTTTGAGAAATTGCCTGATTTCTACATGCAGATAAGAAAGGAAATGGAGTTATGCTTATAATACGGGATAAAAAAATACAGTCAGCGGTGGCAGACTTACAACAGACAGACATTTGCAATAAAAAGTTTTTTTTAAATAAGCTTTGCTGCTACTGATAATATAAAGTTTAGACAGAGAACCAACCAATAATAGCATTATCTTGCTAATTACTAATCATAATGAAAAACAACAGTGGTTTAGTTAATTTAAGCAAGGGAGTAACAATATTGTTATTGGTACTTTTTTCTATTTGTTTTTTATCTACTACCGCCGTAGTTTACTACTTTGTGTGTTGGCTGAACTTTTCAACTGTAACTTTAAAGCTATAGCTCAAAAATATGTATAAAGTAGTAAATAAAAATAAGGGGGAAAATCTCTTTCTAGTTTTTTCACGTTTTTTAATGTGTACACAATACTAGGATGTCTATGAATGAATGTGTGAAATTGAAATGAGGAATGATAAAAAGAGGTTCTCAACTTTATCCATGACTTTTCAATTGATTTTCAACTTTAACCTTGTTCATTACAAGTTGCATATTACATAACAAGTTTCGTAAAAAAAATTATTTAATTTATTCTGAAATTGCAATAGTTTTGACCTTTGACCATTTGTTCTTTTTTTATTTGGGAACAATAAATGTGTAGAACGCCAACTATTATTCATGTTAATCCACTCAAAGATGTGCACTTTTCAACAATCCCAAAATATTAATACACACCTTGGCATTCTCGTAGTAATGCCGAGAAATACTCTTAATTAGTAGGAAAGAGAAGCTGTACTATGTATGTCTGCTTCAATCTCATTATAAGAAATATAAAAGATAGCAGTATAAAAATTATGCCATGCAGAAAAAAAATTAGGTATGCATTTAGGTAATTTAGATAAAGTGTAAATAAGTATAAATTAATTAGGGTGGTATATATATTTTGGAGATAAAAATGCTAAAATATGTATTAAAAAGGTGCAAATGATTTATATATCTTTTGATATGACTGCTGCTTTTGATGATTTGCTGATGAAGAGACTGTTGACCTTAATACTATTATTATTTTTTTATTATCTCTATTAAAATAGCAACTTGTTTCTCACTCTGCCACTTTTATATATCATTCAGCCAAACCATCTTCCTCCTTTTTTCGACTAGACAGACAATAAGACGATAATAAAATTAATTAAATTTGTTCAAGCCTTTTGCCCGCTGCAAGCACATACATACATATATATGTGTGCTGTCCTAGGAAACAAGACTTTTGGTTTCCTTTTCTTGTCTGGATTTTTAATAAAAGAAAAAAAACAAAGGAAAACAAAGTGATTTGAATGAGCGCTTGCTGGGGTTATTGGATATTTCCATGCATTGCCCAGCTTAAAAAAATCCACTTACTACACTACTCTTTAATCTTTAAAAATGATCAGCAAAAGGATTTTCATGAGAAAATCTTACCTACTTTTAATATATGTATTTTTTTTGTCTGCAATACACAAAATGTATTTTTTTATCTGTTGAAAGCATCCTCCTATTTTACATAAATGTCAAAGTGCTCTGCTGGTCGGGCATGGTCTGTGCACAATTTTTATCTTGATGGCAGTGATGGAATTGCTGAGAAAACCATTTTTAAACCAAATTTTTGTTGGCTGACTGCACCTGTATTGACAAGGAAATATGGTGATGATGAAAGGAAGAGGGCAACAAGACTTACCAAAAAGTGTATATTTATACATATTTAATGTTTTAATATAGGGACATGGGTCATACCTCTATTTAAGGAAAATGTTTGGGAGCAACAGCACCAGCAGCAGCGAGAAAAAAAATTGAACAGAATGTGAGTGTATAAATTTTATTGTAGGAACATCAGAAAATAAAAAAAAACATGATGACTGGAAAACATCTTCCCATCTCCTGTTGGTTTGTTGCTTAGTAAGTAAGTAAGTAAGTAAGCAGGTACATACATGAATTTTTATCATCACGGAATCTTTCAGCATTCTTATTTTTTGATAAATTTTTGATGCTGGGAGAGATGATCATCTCTAGACTGTTCTCCGCTCCTGTTACTAATGCAAAAAGAAAAACATGGAGTCACTTCCTTTTTCGTACACACACATCATTTTATTGCTTTCCTGTAAAATATACTACTTTTTCTTCTGTTGCTGCAGAAAAGAAAATTTCGTTCATTGAATATTGAAAAAAAGTGGTACATGTACATAAAAAGGTGGAGTATGGATGGATGGACATGTATTACGTACGGACGTAACCGTCTTTGTCGTCGCGAACAAGTGAATAAAAGCGTGTATTTATGGCGGATGCCTGCACCACTTGGTATCATACAATATTTAATGTACTCATATACATCAGCAACAAAATCGGCAGCAGCAGCAGCAGCGTCTTCTTCTCACAAGATACATATCTGCTAAAGTCATCCTGAACCAGGTACTACCACCACCACCACTACTACTTGAGAGAAACTAACTTGCACATTTTATTATGTTTTTGTGGTGATGGTGGTGTAGCTAAATAGATTGAAGAAGAAGATAGAGTTGCATATTATTCCTGAAGGCAAATGTACTAACTAAATAATATCATCATCATTTATTACTATCATCACCATCTTTATCCAATCAGTTCATCTTTTCTTCAGCCTTTTTCCTGCGGCTCAACTCTACACTGATAAAACACCATCACCGTCATTCTAGCTCATCACAGACTTTCCTGCTGATAATGTAAGTAAGTACTTCCGGTGGTGAGGAGTCCCTACACCAGAGAAAATAGCGAGAGCAGAGAGGGAAGAGAGATAAGCAGATTGTGTGGAACGAAGAGCTACCCGTATCTAGTGCCTACTACTACTACTACTTATAATACTACCTCGACGTGACGACCATGCTGCTTGAGTTTTTTTTTTCGAAAAACTCATCAACTCTATTTTTTATATACGCGTGGTTGTGGTGATGCTGGTGGTGGTGTGGAGATGAAAGCAGGTAGTACTACTTATGTGGTAGTGGTAAAGTACATGATCATCTGAATGAGATAAAAAGGCAAAAAGCAAATGTCGACTTGGTTACATTATAAAATCAAAACATGCTTATATGTAGCTATATCCCTTTGGAAAAAATACTAGACACTTGCTTGGACCAAGTATTTAAAAAAAAGACATCCGTATACTGTTCTTTTTCTTCTCTTAACAAGAAAATTGATTACGTTTTTTACTACAAAAATGATAATGTCGCTTACGACTTGAAACAGGTAAAAAGAAACGGGTGCATACTTAAAAGAGCATGCATGGATGTATGTCAGCAAAATGTGGACATTTTTTAATATTATTACCTACACCTTTTCTGTCCTTGTCCTGGTTCTTATCATGTGATAGAGCTTTTAAGTGTCCTTATCATATGGCATCGTCAAGAGATATACTACTGCTACATACTTGAAAGAAAAAAGACTATTTTTCCAGAGAAGAAAAAATCCAGCAAACGAGAAGAAGAAAAGAGAGAGAGAGAGAGAGTTTTGAATGTAATTTTTTTCTGTAATAGAAGGCTAAGCTGCTCCACTTTTTTCTCCATGCATATATAGTAAGTAATATAATGCACATTATTTCCATGAACATGACATACAATGCGACTTTTTTTCCTGTCACAGTGCTTTTGTATTTTACTCGTGTGCTGACGTTGTCTGGTATTATGTCATGGTGTTTTTAAAGGATTTCCTAATAATAACAATAAGATTTTGATTTATCTTTGTTCATGCACAAGTACACTGCTTTGCTGTTTTCTTGAGAAGGAAACTTAATCTATTTCAATACGAATGGATACAGTGCAGCTCTCTCACTCTGGTTTTTAATTTCCGTAGATAAAGTTTTTAAAATGCGACTTGTGACTAATATTACAGGAACTTTGTTTGACAAAAGAAACAGCAATGTGAAGTTATTTTCCACATGACGCATTATGTTGCTTATATGTAAGTATATCTGTACACAGCACTATGTATTCATATTGTATATGCAAGTAAATTCTGACATTAAGTAAAATTGCATAATAATAATAATAAGAGAAAGAAAAGGTCGTTACGTTAGGTCTGTCTGGTTCGCAGCAAACGATGAGGTAATCGTTTTAGTACTTAAAGCATATTCTCTAGTCAGGAGTTCTGCGAAGACCGGAAACTCCAGTGAAGAAGAATGAATGAATAAACAACAAGTAGTAGAAGTGTTGCTGCTTCTGAAAAAGTGCTGAGGTTGAGTTGACTGTAAGTATGCATGTATGCATGCATGCATGTATGTTTAACATGGGATGTAGTGGTTTGGTAGTACCAAGAAGTTAAAAACAATACTCCCATAATAAACCAGCCTAGTTTCTTTGTAAGCTAACCCAACCAACTAAACTTGTCAAATGTTGACATTTACATTTAGGTAGTTGTATGTGTGCGTGCAACCACAACTGCTTACGAGCAATGGAACACAGAGACAACCCATGATAAACATGACATAATCTCTGGTAAATGTGAAGTCTTGCTTTTTTTAAAAAAAGACAAGAATTACAAAAAGGACGCACTTATACATTCATTTATGCTGTTGTGCACTTGTTGAGAATGAAAAGTATGAAAAATGCTGATTTCATCTTGTACAAATCTCTACTGTCTTGCCACACATTTGTTTATCTTTTGGAGTAAAAATAGCAATAATTTGTGATGGGACTCCGTAACAGCAAAAGATAATAATATTGTAGCATTTGCTCAGCATACAATTTTAGAAACACACTCTAACATATAATACCAAAAAAATGTATGGATTGCTTTTTTCAAATGGAAAGACATGTCTACTTGTGCATAATTTCTATCAAGAAAACATGAAGAAAATGTAAATGAAGAGATGTCAACTAATTTGTTGTGAAGGTTATGACGGCTATTAGGTACGATAACTCAATAGTCAAGCTTTCCCCTAGTTTCTATTTCTCTTTGGGGGAATAAGCTACATAAATAGGTTCAGGTTACTCATTCATGTTAAGAAATGACTTTAATTGGTAAAAGCAAGAGAAATGTAAAATGAGCACATTTTTTTGATAACTGACATGGTGTACAGTAAACTCATAAAATATTGCAATAAACACTCCGTATTTTTTTACTTCTCATCTTTGCGCCGGCTGCTGTGCAGGTGTCATTTTTGTTATGAGGGAAAACCTTGAATCACCATTCTGCCATCAGTCAACGAGTTGATTGAGTGCATTGAGTCCGTCAATCATTGTATTCACTTGAAAAGCAGAGACAGTGTAACTGCTTCACATGATATGAGCAACAGAGCAGTACACATGGAAAAATGCTAATTTCCTGTTGGAATTTATGTGCCTATGTATGTATGTATGTACTTACCTACTACTATTATTATTATTTGCAATTTGCTCAAATAAGTTGCAAATAATGCATGACGGATGTTGTTATAGAGCGTTGGCTACACACACAAACATGTGTACTCCACTGCTGCGTGTGTCGGTGGTGGTTTGGTACTAATAATAATAATGATTATGAAGATGTAATGACGGCTGTGAAATTCAATATTTCTCATGAAATGAATCAATAAAGAAAAACCACTGGTTCGACGAGTACGCTGTTGTTACTGGACGGATGAAAAATGTCAGCAAATACAGTACAAGCAATCAACACAATGGCATGCCAAACTACTAACTACATACTTACGTGTACATCGAATCCGGTTTCAATGAAACTTGTCATGCAGAAGTGCTCATCATTCAAGTAGCATAATGCACGCTTGTACCTATCTAGTACATACATTCGTACATCCTTTTGACTTGCGTAAAAAAGAAATTATTTACGTGCAATAACAAGTTTCGTTCTAAAACTGCCAAGTCTGTTGTGCTGCTGCTGCTGTCTGTTGGAATCACTCTACTCAACACGTAATACATTTTACAGCCATATTGCATTTTTGCACGACATTCTAGTCATTAAATCTAAAAGGCCTTGAGGCAAGTCTGGTGGTGGGTTATAAGACTTAATAACGTGTAGCAGTCGAAGTACTAATGATACTTGTCATTTTTATTTTTATTATTATACTATTATTATTATTATAGAACTCTGTTGTGGTTGGTATTTATTATGCATAGTATCCGAGTTGGTTGTACTAAATGAGGACAAATGGAGTCGCATAAGGTGTATGTACACAAGCAATAAATTAAACTAATGTAAAAATATTAATAAACATTTTTTGCAAGAAAAACATGGAAAATGTCAAGTAAGGACGTTGGATTCTTTTGAGGATGCCATGAGGAAAAGAATTAAATTTTCCATGAAATTTGAACCATATGCTGTTATAGAAATGTCAATTTGCTTGCTGTGTGTATTTTCATTGTGCATGTTACCGGAATCAACGAATACTATAGCAAATGCCATACGTCACCAGTATCTTTGCAATTTTCATGGTCGATGAGCCAGAAAAACGATTTATGTTTGCTTAGGTATTTACAGCCTAGAGCAAGAGAACTGACTGCGTAGATATGAATTTCATGTCAGCGATTCATTCATCTTTTTTGATGATATTCTTGATGATAAAGGAATGAGATGATGATATGATATTTGTGATGGAGGAAAATGTCCAAAAATTTCAATAAATTTAAAGCGATTTAGGTAGAAATTGTCTGTTTGAAAAAAATAAATCATTCGTGCATGCTCATTCTGACACGCTAAAAAGAACTTGTAGATTGCACCAGGCTATAATAAAATATTGAACAGTATTGCCTTGTCAACAATTTTTTTTGACTGTTCATCTAGGTACATGTGAATACACGTGTTTATCGTGATGGAAATTGTAAAATAAATTTACACGTAGTTCTTTTGCTATTTCTCTCGAGGAAAAATGGTATCATATTCCATGATACCAAATGCTAAATTAAAATCGGTTGGATGTCACCAATAAGCTAACATGAGAAATTATTATTTTTTAGATTAAAATTCATCAATCCGAAAAATTCCAATCATGCCCAGCTATTAATTCTTTAACATGCATCATAGATTTTCACTAAAATTCTCACAAGTTTCTCGAAAAGAGATTGGAACTGAGAGGAAAAACGGTTGAAATTGAATCGTAAACAAATTCAGGCTTCAAGAATTGATGCCTGTGACAAGTAAAAAAAACTAATGCAAAATTAGCGCCGGTGGTGGTGTTGTAGAAAATTGATTTGAAAAAGTGTTATTACCGGTCAGGCAAGTTTTTTTCTCATTTAGCTCTCCAGAGACTAGGCATTTTATAATTTGTTTCCTCCTACCATATGCCACCATGCTATTATACTTATATTTGTAGCACTGTAATTAAATTGTCGAAATTTTCCTTTTCGTGATCGTGATGCAGGTAAACCAACCTGTCATTCCAATTTTATATTTCATGGACGACGGACAATGCTGTCCAATATTCGTGGTCAGGATCAGTGGAACACGTCGAAGCATGACTGTAAAAGATGAAGCATGTTTGTGAAACAGGTCAAACATGAAGCCATGTGATTACATACAGAAACCGAAATCTAAACACAGCATAGCAGCAGCAGCTAAAAGGTGAAGGTAAACTGAATCACAAGCACTCCATCAGCTCTCAACAAAACAACACATCGTTTTTTGCTAGCATGTCATGAAATAAATAATAATAATAACGTCTAATAGCTACTGCCACGTAGGTACGCTTAAATTTGTTGTTGAGCAAAACAAGAATGAAGAAAAGTGACACCGAGGAAACAAGTACGATATCGATACAACTGTCATTTTATTACAAGTCGCATTTTGCAGCACGACCGACCAGTACAACACGTGCCAATAATAGTAGTAGTACATAGTAGTGTCCGTATGAGACAGGTTGCTGTCTTTTGTAAAAGAAACAAACAGGAAAACAGCAAACTCTACCAAAACATGGTCATTTTCAAAGTTTGTCGCAAATGAAACAACTTTGTTTCATTTGTTTGTAATGAGCATGTAAAATGAAATTGGGGCAAACTGAGTTTTGCGAGAATCTTGATAAATATGCGAGTACTATTAAACATTTTGAATAAGTAGCACAAGTTCCAGACAATCTAGTTCAGCTAGCCTACTGATAAAAAAATTGAAGGCTGTAGGAGTAAAGCAGCAGTAGCAGCAGCAGCAGTAGTAGTAGTAAAGGAGTAGCAGCTACTACTATTTCGTACAGCGCCCTTCTACATTTTTGTTTCATAGCATAGCTTGAAATTTTAATGGTCAAATATATAAACACATACATACATACCTACATGCATGCCTACACCTTTTATCAACCTTCCACGCAAAACTGCACAGTTTCCGTTTAATGATAAGAGGAATTTTCATTTCATGTGAACGAATACAAATACAAATGAGTAGTAACAACGAATAACAACATCAAAAACATTATTTTGATTCCATGACTGGGCACGTGTTCAAACAACCTGTTTCTTCCGAGAAAATCGTTCTACATAACTTCAAATTTATTATTAACAAATTCATGATGGGTAAGTGATACAGGACGAAAATACATTTTGATACGTATGTACATACAATATACATACATATATATGTATGTACACATTTTTGTAAACAATACTGTAAGTCATTACAATCCAATTTTTTTACAAAATTCAAGGAATGATTATAACGGTATATAGCGGATATGACGGCTAGAAATATATATATATTTTTTTATTTCAGTATAAGTCAAAATGTCAATTTTAAGTGGAATGTAAACCTACGATATAATACGCCTCTGTTGCAATTCAGTCTGACGCGGGCGCTCACGGAGCACACAAAACGATATAAACCATACCTATCTGTCATTATTATTATTATTATTATCATTATAAAATTCAAACCTGCATAAAATACCCAAACAAAAGATTCACTTCACACAACACGATGCTTTTGGTCCGCTCCGTACGAAAAAATATGTAGAGCAGAAAAGTTGCAAACTCAAGACAATGGTGCGGGAAAAGACGTTGCATGCAAAAAAATGTTGAAAAAAACACACAAGCAAATTTTGATGGACACCCATATAAAATGCATGCTTACTTACAAATGATTTGACTGAGATTTTTTTATATACAATGTGTATATTTTTTTCATAGAGAAGCAGCAAACAGACAGCATTTATCTTGACAATCCAATGTTGCAAATTTGCAAAGGGTGTCATTTTTTCTACTATTTTTCTCATATTCTCACAATCAATCTCAATGAAACGAGCAATCTCTTCAAGCTGTACTACCTATACACGAACCACTGTACATTGTCAGAATTTCTTTGAATTCGGAGTTGAGTAAAGGCGAAAAAGCATATTGTTTGGTGGAAACACTTTTTTTATAGCAGAGTATTATTTAGGTATCCATCTAAACATTATTTTTTCATGAATACATCCCAAAATGCCGTTGTATCACTAGAGTCTCGTCATTGTTTTAAATTATATATATATATATACATATATATTGAGTCAGTGAATCATTTTCATTTATTTCCCTTATGTTTTTATACTTATCATTAGCTCTAGTAAGCGGAATGGAAAATGGCATTGTTTTTTGCGAACGTTCTACTTTTTTCCACAAGTGCTCTAATGAAAGGATCAATAGAATGACAGGAGAAGAGAAAATAATAAATGGATAGATAAATAGCTCGTTTTTGTCCTTCTCCCTCTCGAAATTCAAATGAGCGACGGCAAATAATTCGACTGTCTACTACTTTGTTTTAAAAACTCTTTTTTTGCAGTCTCGCTGCTCTGCATTTTATTTATTTTTGCTTGCGCATCGATAAAATATTTGCAAGAAACTTCCCCCATCATCATCTTTAACATCGTCATGCATACCAAAGTGGTGGAAATTGCTGCTTCTGCATCAAATCGAATAGGTAAGTATGCACAGCACTTTTTTCAACTTGTTGTATTTTTTTTCTTTGTAGCATCGACACGTACAGTAATACCCTTTTGAGGTTTTCGCTTCAAAAATATATATTCAAAAAAAGACACCGAATGTACAGCCAGACAGCAGCAGAATTAAGCATAATGGTTGCAATATTACTATTCCTGCAAAAAAGAGGATATTTTTGAAACATCGTTGTGATCCTTGAAAGGAGAAGTAGAAAATAGAAAAAGAGTAGCGTGTACAAGTAGCTGTAACGCTCAAAACGCAACAAAACGGTTGAAGGTACTTTTTTGTACCGTACGCTCATAGATGCTCAAAGTCATCTAGTATAAAATGACTAAATTAATTTAAAATTTTAATCAAGCCCTGCAAGTGGCAAAGTTAGTTAGCATAGTAATCATTTTTAATATAGAAGAAACCCTGGTCCGATTTTTCCCCGAATTCTGATAAATTTAGAAAAAAATGAATGATTTTGACTTTCGAAATATGTAACTTTGAGCATCTATGCTTACGCTAGATACACTTCACCTCCATTAGTTTTCTGTAATTTCCCTGAAAGTATCTGTGTGCTGCTTCTACTGGTATGCTGCTACAACAAAAAAACGGCATGCATTTTTACTCAGTTGAGGGGAACACATTGAGAAAAAAGCCTCGTCTCGTTTGTCTAGACACATTTTTTTCACTGTAACCTAACAAAAAACGCAGAACGTGTGGTGGTAGCAGTAAAGTGAGCAGTTTGTATCTGTTTCCTTCTACCTTGTGAGAATCAAATTGTCTATGGACAAACCTTACTCCACTTACGGATACTTAGGCTGCTGCTGCTTTTGCTGACGAGAGATTTTTTTTCAGAAAGAACTTTTTTTGTGGGATGATCATCATAATAATCCTCGTTCTCTTGCTCCTGCCCAAATCTCCTCTGAACAACAACAAGGGAACAAGATATAGCACGCTTTTTCGTTTACATTCCAAGTAGTACTTACAAACAAGCCAGTCACCACACTACCACCACCACCGTTTTCCCTGTTATATTTTTTGCAAAAAAATAACAAGACGACACACAACAAGCAGACATGCTTATCATATTAGTAGAGCAAGTACAACGAGATAGCATATATACATATATACCGATAAAAAAATTTCTGCGATGTTCCTGAAACCATGGTCATCGATTCGAAACAAGAGAAACAAGCAAGCAAAAATATACAGGTAAAAAATTAACTTGATACGACCACCAGCAGAACGTATAGACATACACACACATATATAATGCCTATAATAATAATAATGATAATGGCAAATAAGATATCAAAAAATGTTGCAGACATGATGAATTCTATGAATACATTATGAAAAATGCTGACTTTTTCCTTATACGCGCAATATCAGATTATCTACTAGTACTACTAGACTATGCATCATGTCTTTGACTTGTTTGAATGTCGTGAACTGCAGAACGGATGAGTGCTATATTGATTTATTTTTATAGCTTATAACTTTTGCCAATGGAAAGAGGGACATTGTTGCAACGTGCGAAAGGCCAAAGTATTTTTTTCTTCAAAGAAACTATTACAAGAGTGCATTATGCAATGGAAAGATGGGTCTACAGACTTGAGAAGTTGACTAGCTGTGCAATTTAAGGAGCTTGTATTATTGTTTGCTAGGATGATGATGACGACTTGTTTTGGTTAAAGAGTGGTTGCTTGGAATTATGCAAGTAGTATTAGTCATGCAGCAGGATTATTTTGTTCTTGTGTGGTGGTTCTTTGAGTGTGGTTCACCCGTGAAAATAAGTACTTGTTGTTATTATTAATATTATTATGCATGTATATCTGGCCATAAATATTTTGGAGCTTCTTTTTCTTCAGTATGATGAGGTTGGCTGTTGGACGCCTTTTTTTACATATTTCAATATTGTATTTTTATATTCACAAAAGTTGTTTTAAAAAATGAAAGAGGAGTTACCAGGTATTTCACGTATGCTGTTAGTTGATTGATCAGAAAATGTAGAAAAATATTTTTTGTTTCGTGGAACATGCATGTTTTTTTCAGACTCTGCAGATCCGTGCGGAGCCAAAGCAAAAAAGGCCATCAGTTGATTAAAATTAGTGAGAAAAATTACTACTTCTTTACTTTTTATAAAGGTTTTATAGGACAGGCAACGTTGTTACTGTCTCTTTAATCCATTTTTCTTGTCAAAAAGCTGGGCTTTTAACGAATATTCGTTCAAAAGAAAAGTATCAACTTGCCACTTCTCGAAAACAAAAGTATAATAGTAAATTATATTTGAAACTTCAAATTCAAACTCAATTCAAAGAACAAGAAACTGTATACAATGTCTAAATGAGTGGTTGAAATTCTTTTGAAATTTTTCTTGCATGTTGGTTGACATCATCGTCGCCATCAAAAAATAAATCTAAATTGCTAAACATTATTTATTATTTTTTTCTTTGAATGCTTTTTTTCAAAAAAAATGAGAAAAGCTTGTTCTTTGAATTTTATACTTATTTGATCATTTATACATTAATCATTTTAAAATTCGTAGGTAAGCTTATAATCAGTCATTTGAGTTCACCTGAAGCTCTCAAGAACGTTACCTTACTTACTGATACAACAACCAAACAGATCATTTCAAAAAATATTTATATAGCTCAATTTATGTAACACAATTTAAATAATATAATAAATATGATCATGATGACCGTAAAACATTTTATAATATTATATTAGTACACAAATTGAACACAATACAAACGTTGTTGCATTTGGCGGTGATGATAAATGTTCATCTAGCGTGGCAAGAATTTTCATTCATTTTTCTATTATATTAATATTACTACCACTACTTAGTATTATTATTCATTCAATGTTCAAGTCAAGTAATTTTTTAAAAAGTACACCTACAATTCCCCCAACAACTTTTTTGAAATCTCTCTTCAAATTCTCTGGTTTTTTTATAGTTATGTTACCAGCAGTTTTTAAAAAAACATGGCAGAATAAAAGCATTACGAGAACAATTTTTTTCCTCTTCTCTTTTCTCTTCTTTCTTCAAAGGCATGCATGCATGTATACACACAAGGTAGTAAGTAGTATACTGTATACAAACATCATCATCACCATAGCAGAGCATCCGCGTCCCAGACAATTTTTATGCAAGTATGTTGTGGTGGCAACGTAAAATGTAGCAGCAGACACATACATTTACTCAGCAATATTTTTTCTTTTCTTTTCGTGCTCAAGCACTTCTTCTCAATCTCAGTCATTACTTCTAGTCACCTCACATTTCAACAATGCGATTTTCAGTTGTTCGTTCACTGTTCAAAAAAATATAATATTGAGTTACTATGTAGACATGTACATGTCTTCTACGTGGACCAAGTGTAGTTTTATGTGGTCCTACTACTTAACTTGCAGAGAGTTACTACTACAAACCAAAAAAGAAATATACATATTTCAAAGTTACTACCTTTCTGGTATAAAATGGAAGCGTTCGCCATGTGGGAAAATCCCTGCAAATCTCTCTCTCTCTCATTCGAAGCATAAAAAATACGTGTACATACATACGTGCATGCAATGCATTACAGAGACCAGACAACAAGGTAACGGTTGTTCAGCCAAGCATATAGTGCAAGTGCAACAAACATCGTCATCATCATCATCCACTAGTAAAAAGCGTCTTCTTGCCACTAAAGTGCTAAAAATATATTATTACTACATATACTTGTACTTGCTTTATAGGATTTCCCTACTAGTCTGTTTTTCAACAGCCAAAAAAACATACTATGAAAAATTATTATTATTATTACAGTACCAGCGCTACTTAGCTACTAGATTTGCTCTCTGAATCAGTTTACTTTTTTAAGTTTTACTGTTCAACCTTTTTTTGCTCAAGTCATGACAAACACAAGTAATAGTATTAACAATGTGTATGTATGCATGCATGTATGTATGTAGTAAAAGCAACTGGCTAAAAATGAAAATTGTAAACAATGCATATAGTCGTCATTTTGGTTGTTGTTCTATTATTGCTAGCAAGCAGCTTTGAAAAAATGTTTTGGTAGATAGGTATTCATGTAGGCTTGAAAATATAAGCATTGTTGTTATTATTTTTGTTGAGTACGTTTAATTTTATTTTCAAAAAAGCTTTGTCTCATGTCCCTCTGCTAATGTTACTTGCTATTTTGTTTTTGTTGTTGTTGTTATTATTTTTTAAAACTTTTTTGTTGCTCCACATTTAGGTAAACTAGCAAAATGACGCAATGAATGAATGATGATGATAAGAAGACTTTGAACAACAATGGTATAAGCACAATGTGACGCTTCAGCAGACAAATCACATGCAAGTAAGAAGAAAGTTAAGCTTTGAAAATGTGCAGAAGGGGGTTTTTATTATTAAATAAAAAAGCAATGTCTGTGAATTCTTTATGCCATGTCAAAAGTAAAGCATCATTATCAGCATCAAAAAATTCTTTTGAGAGTAAAAACGAGTTTTTTTGTTGTGCACTTTGTTCTTTAGTGCTTTTAAATACAGTGCATTACATGAAAGTCAAATCAAGTGTTAGATAATTGCATTTTTATAGGTTTTTCCACCTGAAGTTTAGAAATTAAAAATTGAGCAAATCTATGATGCTATTCTTTATTGAAAAAAATTAATAGTGTAAACTTATTGTTTCAATTTATGTATGTGTACAACGCACAACACTATAATCTTCCTTTTTGTGCTGTGCTTAAATAAAAATGTGCTTAAATATCTGTAGCAACTGGCAACATATATTTTGACATTTTTTGTCACGTTCTAGTTCCACTTTTCAATTTGAATGCAAATTTGCACAATCTATCAAAGCAGATTTGCTGAATCACAACAAACCTATAAGGATTCACAATTTATTTGAAATATGAAAACGTACAAAGTTTTTTTCTTAAATAAAAATCCATCTTTTTCAATGATGATAATGATGGGCAAAAGTTTGCCAACAGAAGAAGACCCACAATTCAATGATACACATCCCTCATATTAATAACTGTTATTGTCTTGAAAAACTTGGAAAAACACAAAACAACAGCAAAGTTGTAATGTAATGTAATGTAAAATAAGGATAATAACTGCACATACAAATATTTTAATCAAGATGACTACAGTTTTCAAAGTGTTAGTCCTGTAGCCCACAATAACTTTAAACTTTATTCCTGCCATGCTTGCTTCATAATAATAAAAATAATATGTGGCTTTTTGGCAATTTTATTGAAATTCAAAAAAAGTTATAAGTGAACATATAAGGGAATTTTTGTGGCCCATGTAAATTTTATCAGATGATAATGTATACAGTGTACAAATGAAAATACCTTGAAGTCGACCTTGCATGAAAAATTCTGTTGGGTGCTCAAAAACGGTAAAATTTGCTTTTATTATTTTGAAGGGGGTATTCATTAACTTTATTACCATACCAACAACATCACCATAATTACCATATAGACGGATGTTAGATGTAAACAAAACACAAAAAAAATATTGTTAAATTTACATGTTATTGCTGTAACAACCACATAGGCGAAAAAAAATTATCGAAATATGTAAGACGATTTTACAAGCACAACATCTTATGTATTAGCATAGGTTTTGGTTGTTGTTGTTGCTGTTGTTGAAAGGATAAATATCTCAGCCAAACAAATGATGAGGATGATGATGATGATGGTAGTAAGTAAGTGCTTAACTAACAGAATTATTTAAAAAAAGTATAATAGGTATATTTTTTATCATATCGCCAATCACCCTTGTTTAAATTTATTTTCTGCTGACCTATCCTTTTGCTCTACTCTGATAAGAATAATAATAATAGTAATAGCAATAACAACAATAACATGCAGTATAGTGCACAATGTCATTGCAATAAATAAATATTGTGTGCTGTGCTTTTGTATGGTTGGCGATGCACCTTTTTTAATACATTTCTTGGTCACAACGACTACCATACCAACCACACGCCATCATCATCAGTTGCCAGTGCAGTGGTGGTACAATTTAATAAATAAAAATTGATGCATTAAAGCAATCTCTTCTGGTTTGATCTTGTTGTAGTGCTTTGCACTTTGCACTGGTACACAAGTAAATATAAATAAATATACGTATATATATTTTATATATTGCTTGTTTGAAATGTTAACAAACCTTGGACCGTTTTGGAATGAAATGCTTATCTGAAAACGTGAGAGCTCACAGTAGTAATTGTGCAGCAGTAGTGTGCCAAAAAATGTAATTTTCATGCTGTACTTTGACTTTTTGTTGTTATCAAATAAATAGTTATAGTCAAATTTATTTTGAGCACACTACCTAGATAATTTGGATTGATACTTTAATTCAAAATGAACTGTATGATTTGTTGTTATTGTTGTTAATATTATTATTGCTGTTATCATTAATAATAATAATAATAATAACTTTTTTATTTCATTGCGTTTATATTATGTTTTGATAGTTTTACTGAAATATGTGTACTCGATAAAGATATTTTATAAAATTTTATAATAATAACTTTACCTGAATTGCACTTCCATTAAGTTTTGTTATCAACATTAGTTAAATGTTTTTATAATATGCTTTAATATACTTTATAATGCTTTGCTTTATTTTCTTGTAATTTTGGCCACTTACCGTTTACAATAATATTATGAAGATATTGGCAAAGAGCCCTGAAGGAAAAAGCATGCTTAAAATATAATAAAAAT
This sequence comes from Sinhomidia bicolor, assembly GCA_027743785.1. Classification (NCBI taxonomy): domain Eukaryota; kingdom Metazoa; phylum Arthropoda; class Collembola; order Entomobryomorpha; family Entomobryidae; genus Sinhomidia; species Sinhomidia bicolor. The sequence continues at coordinate 18,851 of JAHZMT010002820.1, forward strand.
AAATTCTTCAAAGAATGATGTGTGTAGTAGATACTTAACATTTTACCTGACAATAATAACTGCAGCAACGCCTTGCATGATTTGTTGTTGTATCGCTAGTTTTGTTTGCATTGCAACCACACACACATACAGCATACACGTTCCGTTCCAGAGAGTGCAGTTTATTTATAAGTTTAATTCATATGCATAAATGTCATCCTACTCAATGTCTAAATTTTACCAATCCAGCAGTACATTTATTATTCTATTTCCTAGGAACATGCTCAATTTATATTACTATTAATAAATTATTGCATGCACGAGTAACTCAAAGTCGTAGATGCGAAATTGGCATGAATGGTAAAATGGCAACATGGAGGATTTAAAAATAAAAGTGCATAGGTAAGAATAAAAACATTTTAAATAATAAAATCATTATAGTACTTTGCATAAGCTGCAGCGTGCACACAGTGCACACACACACGCGTCTACTACTACAAAGCAAACCAGATGTAAAATTTTGCACCAGAAGAAAAACAAGAGGGAAGTCCGACAAAACAAGTGATAATGATAAAAGTAATAAAAAGAAGATTTCACTGTTTATGGGCTACTTTGGTGCGTTTTTATTATAGTGACACGTAGGTAAAATAGTGGCAATAATAAGGTAGCAGAAATAAAGGCAAATAAGACAAGCAATTCTTCAAGTAAAATATAAGTAGTTGTTATATTATAAGTAGGTGGGGGTATATTTGTAAAGAAATGTCTTTGTAAATAGCATGGATAAATGGCATTAACTGTGTAAATGCGTAACACGACATTTTAATGGCCTTGCGTTTTCGTCCTTAACAACAGTAGTAGTAAGTAACTAGCATGCTCTTTATCTGATGCAATTAGAAATCGTTACTACGACCACAACCATTTTTTTCAACTATTTGCTTCTGTCTGCTGCTACTGCATCTACTACTAACCGTATTATTTTATATAGTTTTAGACCAAGACAAAACTTGAATAGGTAATATAAATAATAATAATAATAATAATAAAAAGCGTCAGAGTCAGTGTCGTCATAAGTAAAACGTACACGTGCCTCTAGAGATAAGATTCGCACAGGCATTTTCTTTTTCTTCTAACAGCAAAATCAAGTGATGTGGCTTTGTTGTGTGGCAGTTAAGTAGTTTATAAATGTTGAGCTGGTGCTGCAAATATGTATTATGCATACACCTATTTTTGGCATTGTTATTTCTTGTTATACACTTGAGGCTAACATTTTTGCTCGGTTGCATTTGAAATATGGAGGGTTTGCATGTTTTTTATTTCACTAGAAGGAGGAATTTCTATACATAATACATATATCACATCTAATATATGCACGCACACTACATATTGTTTCACCTGAGTATAGTCTGTTGCTGTTTTAAAGTGTGAGTTGAGTGAGTGTATTATGGTTTTATGATATGATGTGCCATGTCCTAAATTATTTATTTTACTGTCATATTAAAGGAGGGAATACCTATGCTCAACAAATAAAATGGAAAAACAAATACGATGAATTGGCTGTCAAAGCAAAATAAACATGAGGATATTGTGGTAGAAATATATTAATAAATATATAGGTGTTTTTTTCGTAGTTTTCTGCTGTAAAATGATAACTGACTGTATGTAAAATAGTACAGACAGGTATTTAGTATATGTTGCTTATAGGTGTAAATTATGTACTTGAGCAGCAGATAGTTGGCGCTTTCAGACGAATTCCTTTTGACGTCAATCTAAACATTTTTCACATTTAATACTTTTTGATTTTCCATTTATAATGATATGGATTTTCCGACAGATGCATGATGAACGACTATGTTTTGTTATTTACTTGATCTGTTAATAAATACTAAAACCTAGGTAGGTAGCTATAAAACAGTAAATTAAAACGAGGGAGCAACGCAGAAAAATAAGTGTGAAGGACACACTCTGTGTAGTTTACAGGTGTACTTTTCTCCATTATTTTTCACGCCAGAGCTGCGAAATGGTTTGTTTTCTGATTGTGGTTTTTGCTCTTTTCTACTTTCAGTGAAAAATGTAGTAAGCGGATTTTCGCAGAAAATTGTGAGCACAAACTTCATGGGAAAAGAAGCCGCAATAATGGTAATAAGTTAAAGTATTATTATTATCATGTTTATTGGCTACTCTTATAAATAGAACTTCTGTCATCGTTGCAGTTTACAACATTCAATTACAATGTATTTTAACTGCTGCGCTTGTACACAACTACTAGTTTTAGGGTGATAAATCCGTACATGCTTTAGCTAATGTACATGCATGCATACATGCACTTCAAATGCTGACGACATTCAGTGGTTTTAGAGGCAGTGCTGCTGCTGCTGGTGGTAAGCAAAAATAGTATTCTAGTAGTAGTCAATAAAATAAAAGCAAAGGACGAAAATACATTATGAAAAGTATAAAATTAGTAGTTATAAAAACCAGGAAGTAGTAAAATGTCTAAAGATTGTAAAAGCTGTTCCGAAATGGACATAAACGAATTATTATGTATTCTGGCATGAAAGTCAATCAATAAAATTTATGACATTAATCTCAATTTGCTCAATACCAATTTAATCCGGAACTATTCATGTATTTAGCAATGAATTTAACATGTAGACAGACGGATGAACATAATGGCACTTAAAACTGCTTCCAGTAGTAATTTAATAAAAGAGTACCGACTTCCAACAAACGTCAATCAGTTAGTGCATCATGATGAATTATAAGCATCACACGCGCAGCAAAAAAACTCTTGCGTCCGTCACACATCACGTATTTTTTTACTGCTGCTGTTCTATATTCTGATTTATTGAACGCAGTGACATTTTCATGCTGCAACTTTGACAGTAACATTATTCGGAAAACCAACAAAGCATGAAATTATTATTATTATTATTATGCATGAATATTTTTTCAATGAAATTCAGGTTTTTTAATTATCACTGTCTTGAGGAAAAGTATAAGATTTCTTATTTTAAATCCCTTTCAATCTTAACTCTGGCTTCTTTTACAGTCATGATGACATTAACATGTAGTAGTAATAATGATAATAATAAAAATAATAAGCTTATCATTTTTATTCTTTACACTATCCTTGTTACAAATCCATTACTCTTGTAGTATTTCCATAAAAAACTGAATTTACGCAAAGCAATATTACAAGCTTTAATTTTTATTCTTTTAACTTGACATTTAAGAAATGAAACTGATCATACCACGTGCTCAGGTGGTGCTTGAACCGACAAAAGTCATTGAGAAGTACACACAGTAGTGGTTTGTAAAAAAGGTGATTTACATAACATCATCAACAACAGAACAGGTAGTAGTAGTTACACAACAACAGTCAATCGTTTGATACTGCAGAGGTGAGCTGAATGACGCTGTTGCTGCTGAAGCAGGTGAAACTCTGAGCCCTTGATTAAATTAAATAATGAACGAAAAAAGGTTGGATTCTGTGATAAAAATTAAATTGATCTGATTGATGATAAAAAAAAAAAAAAATAATAATAATCATGATGAAATTGCCCAAGTTGTAAAAAGATAATCTTTATTGTTAAATAAAAATTATTAAAAACTGTTCTGTATTTATAAATAAATAAAAATAGAAAATCCCTGGCAATTATGAATGATTACTATTGTGACAGTTGACAGGTGTTGAATTTCCATTTTTAGAGTAGGTGCATATGTAACGTCGCACATATTACGTTTCTCTCGCTGGCTTCACTTATTTTGGTACGATGATGATGGCACTTCGCTGTACCGTATAATTGCAATCTTGATGAGACAAAAAAATAAGATGGTGATAGTGATGATAATGATACGATAGGAGTAGTAATATGATAATTTCTCTTTTATTTCGGATTGATAGTGGTGGTGCTGCTAGATAAAGCGTTGATGAAAACTTTACATTGAAAAAGTAGACCATTATTTCATTAAACTTTGTTGACTGCCCATAAAATTTAATAATAATAATATACATAGGTATATATTATTCCATTATGCAAGTATATATAAATGGCAGTCATATATTAACAGTGTCGTCAGTCGTTTTTTACAGTTTTACGTTACGTTACGTTTTTTTATCTGGCATTCCTACCCACTTATCATTCAAGTGTACTTATGTTTGACGCCAAAGGTTTAGCCAAAGTATTTGAAACCCATAACAATAAATATTTTACAGATATATATTATAACCGCAAGCTTGTAGTGGAAATACGTACTTAATATTTTTTTAAAAATGTGCAGAGATCATGATAACAATGTTTACTAGGACAGGACATGACATCATCATACCTACAAGCATTATGATGTATGAAACACTTTACTTATAAGAGAATGGATAATGTTTCGACATTATAATAATGAATGAGCAATGATTATCAGGAGAAGAAGAGTGAGGAGGAGGAGGAGGAGAGTGACAACAGGAGATATAGAGCAGGGCACTTCTTCGGTGGCATGGCGGTTGCAAATGATCCTGATAAGGTTGATGTTGATGGTTTAATATATACTGGTGGAAATATATGTTGCCACTGACGACGACGACGACTACTACTACTACTCTTACTGTTATGTGGTAAAAAGTCTTTGTTGAGTTAGTACATTTACTACACACACACATTTATCATTCCTTATCAATGTTCCCACGGCCTCGATCCTGCGTCTGCTCAATTCAACAGAATGTTTCATTTCTGCTGATGGTGGTGGTGGTGGTGACGGTAGTGGCAGTGGTATGGTGTTCATTCTCATGTGCTGATATGAAACAGCTCTCCTTTAGCTGACAGATTCCCTTTTATCAGAACGGTCATTGTGTACATTCCATTATCTATTATGACAACATACATAAATTACTGGTCTAACTAAATGCACATATAATAATAACAAAAATTTAACAACATTCCATTTCTCTGCTGCTGTTGCTACTACTATACTACTACCACTACTGTCTAAGCTAAACTGCCGAAAACAGCTAAAATATTTTTTCCTTGTCACTCACATCATCATCAACATCAAAATAAAATAGTTTCATATAGCTAGGTACGCATTTTTAGTATGAGGTGATTTTCTTCTATGCATTGAGCAAAGTTCATCATCATCAAGATCACATATTTGTGTCTGATTTGATGACAGCTTTAATTTGCAATGATTGTTGCAAGAGTTAAATAGTTAAAAAAAATTGTGTGTTATTATGATACGATGATATGCATGTAGAATATACGTGCTTTATATGCATGCTTGTACATTGAGTTTTTCTGCTGACTGATCTGACGACAACGACGACGATGATGATGACGATGATCTTGATCTGTTTGGGTTTTTAAGAAGGATTAATTCCATTAGGGAACCAACCAGCCATTTTATTATTATGTAGGTGGATACAGTAATACCGTGACCATATAAGTGAAGCAGCAACAGCGATGGTGATCATCATCACGAGATGAGGAGTAAGTTGGCGTGGCTGTAACATAGGAAATAATGGTCATGTGTGCATGATGATGATGAGTAATGTTCAAGGTACTAAGGTCTTTTATGTTATTACGCCTGTAACAAATTTTTTTTCTGGCTGTTGTTGTGATCATAGAAAGTAAGTAGGAATCGAGCTATTGTTCGTTTTGTGTACACTGTTGCAATTAAATAGTTAGTCATCAACATGATCATCGTCATTAAATCCTCACACTGCATCACCACCACCACTCTTGCTGTTGATTACATAAGATTATTAGTTAGTGTGGTGGATGACGGTGTCAACAACGACATCCTTGGCAGGGCGGCGTTTGCTCATTAAGCCTCGAGATTAAGACCGTGACAGGCGTTTTATTATATTAGGTAATTCTTCGTATTCATTCACCGCATTGTCCACCTTTTCCACTAGTGAGCACGTTCAGTTTCAAAAAATAAGAAATAAATTGCACTCCAAAAGCGTACTCAATTTAGCGACGATTCTGCCTGCTTTCTGTTAAGAAATATGAATGCCTTTTTGCTGTGCTTTATTTTTCTTCATAAAAAAGTCAACTAGAATTGTACTAATTATTAAATATTACGTATTATTATTATTATTGCTGTTACGTAAAAAAAGTAGAAAAAAACTATATGAAATGGAGATAACGATAGTAATAAATATCATGAAATTGTGCAAAAATTTTTTGCTTCATAAAGTAAACAGCAAGGCAAGATGGTAAATGGATAATACAGTTTTTTGATTTCCAATTCAACGAAATTATACTTTGTACGTGTGTCTTTGTGTGAAATGTGATGAATAAAATATAGAGTGTGTATATATATATATGTATATATATTTGATAATCAGCACACACTTTGCCACATTTATATACTATTATTATTTAAGCGTTCTCACTTGACAACAAATAGTCATCACATCACGATCAAAAAAAATCTACAATCATACGGATAAAAAAAGCAAGCCAAGTATTTGAGTATTACTAGCAGACTTTCTAATGAAACTTTGTATGCTTAGGTATGCGTAAATAATGCTTATATAATAAAAGAGGTTCACTAACTGAAAAAATAATAATGCCACGTATACAACAAGTTACATTTTCACCATGTCTGCTACTACCAAACTAAAATCTTACACTGCTGCTATATTGCTACACTATACAAACAACAACAATAATAACAACAACAACAGCAACAATGCATTTTTTATCTAACCAAACAATGCAAAACTGCAAGAATAATCGAAATAAGAATGAGTGAGTGAGTCAGAGTCAAGGAAGAATGGAATGGAAATGGAATGGAATGCAGACTGATAACGGGATTCGTTAAAGAAGCAGAAAAAAATTCTTCTCAGAGAGTGAGTGTGTTTACGTGTGCAAGAGAGAGAGAGAGAGAGACAGGTATAAAGCAACTGCAAAATGCAACAAAGCCATTTAAACAAATAGGCAACAATCATCCCATCGCATCACATCGTCATCGTCGTTGTCGGAGGAGATGAGGGTATACAACAAAAGAGAAGAAGTTGTACCAGTAGTAGAGAAGCAGCGAAATTGTTGTGCGACGTACATTATTATATTTTTTTCTTCTTGTTGTTGCGGACTGACTCTCTCAACAATGCCGACTTTTTTTGTACACGTTGTATACCTACCTATTATACGTATTATAGCTATTATTTAGTTTTTTTATATTATCATGTGCATAAAAATGCTGCTATTGAGTAGAAGAGCATCATCATCAGCAGCAGCAGCAAGTGAAAAATAAATAAGATTCTACTAGTAAAAAATATAAGCTTGTGAAACTCTGCTCAACTAGAAACTACACTGCCGCCACATTTTGCATCTCTACTACTCCAAGACGAATGTAAAATGTAACGGCATATTATTTTATAAAAAAATATTTTTTTGTGTTAGTTTGCTACAACGTGTAAATTTTAAAGATACGCAAGCTCAGGGAGTTTTTTTGCATGTTGTCGTTGTGACTAGTTGCGACGTAGTTTATTTAATAATAATAATAAGTATCCATTCATTTTGAGCTTTTGCATTTTAGCTGGTGCAACCTTATCCGAAGATAATGATGATGATTTTATGCATGCCTTTCATTTAAAAAAGTTTTCAGACTTACTATTCTTTAAATTCCATAATACGTCATTGCGTGAAGAAAGCAAAAGAAGGAATTTGTGTACGGATGCAGTTTTAGTTTTTTTCTTCTCTCTCGTTGTGTGTTGTTTAAATTGTTACTTGGTAAGCAGGTTTTATGATTATTGCAGTAGTACATGTAAAAAATTATAGCAATGTAAATAATATACAAGGTTATTAGCACTTATAAAACATACATAGCAAGTGAGGAATCCTGTTCTTCTGTAAAAGTAAACTAATAAAATTGTCATATTATTATTATCCCTTGTCGGGGGAAAAGGAGAGTAGGCTCCTATACATTAACGTTGCTGCTGCTGCGTGCATGCCCACTCATTTGGCATTTAAGATAAAAATCGTTAGATTAGATTTAACAGGTGGTAAAGAAGACGCTTATTACTATTATTATGCTATTATTGCATTGCTTTAAAGTAATATACTTATCCTCCTACCTACCTACACGCATGCACATTAAATATGAGCTACTTCCCTTATCTTATAAGTTGATCAAGATGGCGTGTTGTCTTCGTCACTTGCTTTCAGCAAAAAAAAAACATCTTCATGGAATGTTAATTTTTTATAGTTATTTATCTCTTTTCAAAAAGTATAAGTAAAAAGCATTATTATCAGGCTGATTACCTCTCTTCTTCTTCTTCCTACTTTCTGCTCACTTAAAAACTGCATACATTTTTTTTCGTTTTGCGTCAATACAAACAATTTATAAATTGACTACTAGATATGTAGTTTGTAGCAAGTGCGTAGAATCAATGTATGTATGTATTAAAAAGAATACCCGAATATAAAAACCATTTTGTTAATGGTGTTATTATTGTGCATTTTATTAGCACATCTGTCAAACTACAAATAAGGAATGAGAGAGTAGAATCAGACAGGCACCTTCCATTCCTGCAAATACCTATTGTAGACTAAATCGTACATTTGCTTGTATCCCCCATCTCAAACAAATATTTTTTTAAAAGGAGTTACACCATGCATGCCACTAGCTGTGCACTGCATTGCCATTGCACTTCACGAATGTGCATGTGCCTTGTTTTGTTTGTTAGTTATTTCTATAGATAGATGATGGATAGAAAAAAAGGAGAGAGAGAGAGATGCAGTAACTAGCCCATTTCACGTTACATTGATTACTTTCCGTCTGCCATGTCTCAACCAACAAAACGCTCAATTTCTTTTCTCATGTTCTCACTTCTTCTCGCATCACATAATATATCCTACTTTACTAGCAATGCCTTGATGATGGCAGTAGTAGTGGCTGATTTTATGGCGCTGACTGACTACTGACAAGTGATTTTTATGCAGGTACTGTAACAAGTGCAATATTGTACACGAATGGCCAAATTTGATCAAGGCAAAAGCAAGATTTTTAGTTGAGTATGCAGAGCAGTGCTATGCTGCTGCTGTGTGTGTGTATCGTTTTTAAAAGGCAGTTTATTTATGCGAGGGCGGTGAAAAAAAATCTGCCTTATTTTCTCGCCTCTATTTTTTGCTTCACCATCATCACCACCACCGCCACCACACCGCCATACCACCAGCTCATATTACAAGGAGGTAGGTAATCTTTGGAGATTCTAAAGGAGATCGCACACACGCACAGAAACAGCGCAGTGTTTTTGTTGTTGTTGTATAATGTGTAGGTATAAATATTATTATGCGAGAGAGAGAGAGAGAGAGAGAAAGATATGTAAACGTTGTGTGTACAAAAAATCTCTTTCGGTAGTGGCGGTAATGGTAAATGCTCCTCGTCTCCTCCCACCCATTTTCAAACTACTCCAGTTCTAGTCTCTCGATAATTTTTACCGTTTCATTTGGCTTGACGATGATGACTGTGTGGGTGGTTTGGTTGGTTTGCCTTTCTTCTTCTGGTATGATTATTGCTTCTTTTTCTTCTGCGTTCTTTCGAGCTTTTTTTGTGCTCCACTCGAGCTGATCTACTAACTGATTACTTAAACTGGTAATATATTGCTAGAGCAGCAACAGCAAGATCACCACCACCAATGATGAATGATACAGCGTCATATCTCACAACCGTTCCAACAGTGTCACAATCACTACGCCTGTAACTCTGCAGCACAGTGCAGTAATAATATCTGCGTGCTGTCGCTTTTATTTCTTTTCCTCCTCTCCATTAACTCAAGTTCATTAAATTATAATAATATATACATAATGTTATGAAAACAAGTACAACAGTACTAATAATAATAATAATAACGACAGTACAGCATTCTTAGAATGCAAATAATAATGATGTTGTACGAATGAGCGTACCTACGTACGCTTGACAGAATTTGAATAATGAATTTATATGCGTAGTAATAATAATAGTAATATGACACGTTTCTCTATCGTCATTACTGTACATTTGATTTGGCACAGTAGACATAATATCTATCAAGCACCAAGAGAAGCAAATCCTTGGTCTACAATATATACACATATATATATATATGCCTTATATTTATTCCTTGAAAGAAAAAAAATGCAAGGCAGTTGAAAACATATTTGGACGTATGGAAGAAGGAGAACAAAAATCTTGATGATTATTTTCATGCACGCATTGATCCAGAAGAAGATGCGATGATGAAATCATAGCACTACTATCCATTTACAGCGACTACTGCTACTGATGCTGCACTGGGATAACTGCTCACTCTTTTTTGGCTTTTTACATTTCCTTTCAAAATGACTTCCATGAACAGTAATAATAATAATAATAATAATTGTGATGTGTAACAACAGCAGACTGTGCACTCAATTTTTTGACTTGCACTCCACTTGATTCTTGTGCCATTGAACACATTTGGAAAATTGGAGGGGCTTCTAGGTTGTACGCAGAAGACGATATTTGAGCGTAACGAAACAACTGAGAAGAAAACGTCGTCGTCCGTCACAGAATATTTATTTTTTTTAAACTCAGCATTTACTGCGCATATAAAATACAAGCAAATAAGAAATGGACACCCACTTGTACTTTACTCTCGGTTTCAAATGGTACTGCTTGAGAAACGTTATGTCATGCACAATTCTTTGAAAAAAAGTTAATAAATAAACAAATAAACTTGATTTTTTACTTCAAAACAAACTATAAATCATGACGATGACGAATTGTACATGTATAATGATAGTGTCATCTAATATATATTTAGGTAGGTAGGCATGTTATTGACATTGACGACAAGTTGGGGATATTGTTTCAACATTTGAACACATATCAAAAGTGCAGCTCTGAATTATCTCTAAAAAACTAATGGACAAGCACCGCGGCGACAGCTTTCATCGTCTTGGTGTGCCGAGCCTAAAAAAATTAAACAATTTTTTATCACACTATAATTTTCAACATGGCTACTACTTTGATGAAAAGTACACTGTTTGTTTTACAAAGTTTATTTTGAGTAGTGTAAAAAATAATGAGAAAGCAGTTTTGCTGCTCTACGACGAATTAGTAGCAGAAAAATAAATGGGATTTACGTACCTAATTTCAGTGAAATGTCTAATGAGCAATGCATACCAAGTAAGCAGTAGTATCAACAACTGTGTAGAAAGCGACTTTACTAGGAAGCAGAGTAATATTTTGATATGATGGAGACGGAGGAGGGAGAAGCGAGGAGGCTAATAAAATAATATTGATAATGTCGCAGAGTTCATCATCGCCATCATTGTTGCTGGGTGAAATTTAGGATTGGGATTGGTAAATGAGGAGTGCTGCTAGCTCAGTCACAAACAAAAAAATACTCTGTTATTAAATTTGCTGCTTGTATTCGCATTGCTGCTAGTAAGTATAGTGCCTTGTGTTCGCTTTGCATATTATAATGAGTAATTTCCCTTCCTTCACCACTCACTCACTCCCATGCGTCACAGTCAGTCACTGCGTGGTTTACTTAATTAGTAGTAGTAGTAGTAGTGATAGCAAGTAAAGTACAAATGTAAACCAAACATACCAACCAAATCAAACTGCAACTTTGTTGATAGATTGGATGGATACATGGGCGGCAGGAAGAAAACAGAAACACGCTGATGTCTGTATGTATGTATGTATAATACAACTGTCCAGTTACATTATAATGAAATTGTTCTGCCAAAAAAATTGTGTTTTGTTTCTGTGTTAACGGTCCATGCTATTTATTTATTTATTTATGTATATATTTACAATTATAATCTCATATGCATGATAAAGTGAAATGTAGGTATTTAAGCATGTGTATGGTAATAACAAACTCTTGATTTTCACGATATGAGGATAATTCTGATTTTTTTCGCTGATCTTTGATCTCGTCATTTTTTCTATGAATGAAGTTTTCAATGAATCGGTTTCTCATCACTACTACAACTGTGAATTTTAGTGAGTTTTAGTGAATTTCCATTAAGAAAAAAGGGAGGAAAGGCTTATGTGACGACGATGATGATAATGATGATTTTCATAAAAACGGACGGATGGATCGCAGTCAGTCAGTCATTCAGAGTTGGTCGATATATATATATGTACATATATAAT
>JAHZMT010002821.1:0-10817 GCA_027743785.1 Sinhomidia bicolor
TCACTGCCACCCTATTTGTATTCCTCCCGTTTTGCATTCTTGCCACTGGCAACGTGTTCCTCATCAATGCAGTTCGAGCCTCCCAAAAGATTCGTCGAGGGCTCATTAGCTCTCCCAAGGTTGGACCACACCAAGGGAAAATATTGCGACAGGAGAATCGCATAACTGTTATACTCATCGTTATCGTGATTGTCTTTTTTGTGTGTCAAGTGCCAGTGGCGAGTGTGGTGATTTACACGAGTATCTACTCCCCAGACAAGGCTTCCGTTGAGGACAACGTGTTGCACGGTATAAGCAACATTAGCAATCTTCTTGTTACCATGAACTCCATATCAAACTTTGTTCTGTACATTGCCATCAGTGACAAATACAAGGAAACTTTTCTCCAGGCCTTTCGCGTCGACTACATTGTCAGACAAATGAATAGAAACAATTGTAAACTGGATGTGGTTGTGGTGGCACAGATACTTCCGATAGAAGACAAATTCATGTGAGTTTTTTTCAATGAAAATAATAATGAATGACATTGTATCAGCACGTATGCATATTTGCACAGTTATCTAATATGATTTTTTAAATATTTCCCTCAGGTATGCTGAAAACGTTGCGGAAATAGAAGTTAAAGATGTTGTACTTTGTACAAGTTGTTGTGATGAACAAGTCAGTGATTTCAATGCCGTTGGAGTGGAAAACCGTGTCGTTAAGAAGAGTACAAAATTAGAGCTTAGTGAAATGAACATTTCCTCCGTACTAAGTGATACACTAGTCAATTCTACAATGGTATAGTATACGTAGATGAAGTGATTTTCAAATTTCAATTTTAGACAAAGCCACGGAAGTGTTTTATTAATAAAAAAGTTATAATGTTTATGAAGATTTTTACGTCAATAAAATTTATTTTTTTAGAAAAATGCAAGGATTAAGTTTGGTGGTGTCAAAAATAAGGAAAAGTTATGCGGTGTACATCTGTTGTGGTTTCATTTTTATTTGTGTAAATGACTCCATAATATGTATATTTGATATTACGCGTATACTGAATCACATTTATTAAGTAAGTAGCGAGCATTGAGCTATTTTATGTGAATGCCTGAGCCGTCCATTTGTCCGATTACGTAATAACCATTAAATGATTTAGTTTTGATTCCGATTTTAACAGTTGTAGTGTATTAAATTACAACGTTCTTCTGATTTTAGCGCTTGTTTGAACACTCCTTCTCTATACCTTAATGGGTTTATTTGTTCACGGCTACGGGCTGTCATTCTCATAAATTTCTAGAAATGAATTGGAATAAAACGTTTCAGTCGATTTCAGATTAGTTGTAATTCCATTCTTACTACCTTCCGTGTCATTGTCATTTTATAAGATATGTAACGGCACAAAAATTTTGAGTTACCGTATATAAAAGTCTTCGTCCATATTCTTTTCAAAATGTAGCTCAATATATTATCTCTTCATTTACACTAGTCCACGTTTTACCTATTCTTCTTAATCTCTGCTATTATAATTAACGGAGCACTAGCACAACTTCACGCGGTAGAGTAATTAACAAAGACTACAACAGTTTAACCGCAGTTGCAGTAACAACTTGACAAAAATTAGAATTATTTTCCGCAAAAATTGCTTAATCAAATATTTTTTAATGAATGTATGTATAAAACTAATTAATAAACTGATTGAAATGAAGTTATAATTTACATTGTGGTGTATAGAGTAACGGTGCCTACGAAACATTTCAACAATAACAATGAAAATTTGATTATTCGAAGAAAAAGTATAATCGAAAGGATAAGATGTAAATGCCAAGAAAATGCTCAGAAAACAATCGTATTAGTTTAATTATTTGTAAAAAAATCAAACTTACCGGAAACCTATTTCCAATACATATTGAGTTTATCAATTAAAAATCTAAACCAATTTCTTTAGTGTAAACGCAAAAAATATTTATAAATTAAAACCAGATAATCAAGGTTGCTGAAATAATATTAAACGTTTATTTGTTTAGATAAGGAATCCTTCATGCTTTCTACAGTAAACATTATGCATCAACTTGATGTATAGTGGCACATGAAGCAAAGCGATATTCAAAAATCTCTACTGTCCTGTCAAATCTACTGCTAAATCAGCAAATGTGGGGCGAAGATCAGCATTAAACGTCCAACATTTTTTCATCACTGAATACCTAGCAATATAATAATAGGACAAGTTGTAAAAATCAAATTTTGTGTGTCATGCAATTTAGGTTTTACTCCAACTAAAATGCTGAAGACGACTTATGCGTGTAAATACGTGCAAATATAATTACTACTACTTTTCTCTTACATATTCCGCTCGCTAAACTCGGGTTCCCCCAAACGAAATCCACGTTGCAGCATCTGCCCAAAGTTGAAATCACAAGACATGCCCTGATATGGGGTGTTGCCCAAAGAGTACATTTCCCAGAGGGTGATGCCAAAAGCCCAAACATCAGTTTTCTCGTTGAACTCATTCACTCTCAACGATTCTGGGGCCATCCATTTCCACGGTAACGGTTCTTGTTGCGACTTGATGTAACTCGCGTAATTATACATTCTTCTGGAGAGTCCGAAATCGCAAATTTTTGCCTCTTTTTTAACTCCCAAGAGAATATTTCTTGTGGCAAGGTCAGCGTGAACAACATGCTTTGTTGCTAGAAACGCCATTCCATTGCAAATTTCCTGAGACCAGCGATATAAATCTTGAGAAATTGATGGATCAAGCGGTACTTTTGCGAGTAACTTCGTCTCGGTCATATCTGAATTACAGTTATCATTTAATAAAAGATGGAAATATATATCATAATATAACATAGCATTATTACTAGCACAATACCGTTCATAACTCAAATAGACTACTTAGTACCTGTTTCTTGGACATCCATTTGCTCGTCATCGACTGGTCTTATTTTTCTCAAATACTTTTCTAGTGAGCCCAGTGGACACAGTTCTAAAAGTATGTAAACCTTACCCAGCCGCAGCTCCGATGTATTAACCCCCAAAAGTTCTGTTATATTCTCATGTTTTCCCAGGTAGGCCAACACCTTAATCTCCGATAATAGTCCGCTTATAATTGTACGATGAGCCTTTGCTGGATTTGCCGTTTTAATAGCGACATCAATTATACCGCCACTCCTCTCCAAACTTCCTTTGCACACCATTGCAAATTCTCCAGAGCCTAGCAGTCCTTCTTTTTCAAACTTTATTGACTTCTTGGCAACCTCATATCGCTTTTTGTCGTACGGCATGCTACTTGCAATGTCCTTTTTATGTCGTGATATTCTTCCCAGATGAAAACCGTCCACTTCCTTTTGACTAACCACAATGTTCTTACAATATTTTTGAAATGCGGTTAGTGCAACAGCTAGCAACACTACGACAATCACGAACGTCAAAGAAATCAGTACAATCCATGCTGTGTTTTCATCGGGCTCCGCAACAAAACCAGAAGATCCAATGACAATATTGGCAGGTGCTTCTGATTCGCCAATGTCATTTTTTGCTCGGACTTTAATAAAATATTCCTTTAAATTTGGTAAATCATTTACAACATAACGATCAGTTCTCCAGTCAGTTATATTTTCGGAAAACCATTCACTAAAGTTGTCATCCTTTAGTTTCCACTCGACAACTATACAATTTACAATAGTAAGTAATTACATTAGATAGAACATTTTTTTACTTTAAATTTTTGATTTGCTTACCGATGTATAGTATTTCTCCACAGACAACTGTTCCGGCACAACTTGCCAAACGTCGGGGTTGAAGCTTGTGTTGTATTCTATTTGGTTAAATAATACAGGGCGCCCAATCTCTTCCTCTGCTAGATATCCTACTGACGCAGTTTTTGTCTTGCAGTGCACAAACCTAATTTTCGGAATTTTGGGAACGTCCTTTACCGGCAAATGGGCAAACGCAGATACATTTGTAAAGGAATACCAGCGGCTGGATGCTGCTCTCATGCAGCTGTATATTATTTCCGAATCATAATTTGCTACATTAATGACTTTCAACGTGTTATTGGGAAGCTGGACGTAATGTGCACCAGGCCCATAATCAACTCTTTTGCCGTTTATCAGCCATATAATAGATGGCTCGAGAGAAGGATCTTGAGGATTGCTAAGGCAGATGAAGTACACATTTGGTACTAACGTAGCCTGCCGATTCGATTTTGGTATATCCGATTGTTGTATTGGTTCCTGCACAAGTACTGTGATCGTAGCGTTGTCACTGCCAAACTTGTTGTGTACGTGACAACTGTACTCACCAGCATCCTCAGGGGTAAAGTTTTGAATTGGCCAGTATATTGAGCTTGATTTAACATACCACGGCTTATTGTTAGTACTCATATGTCTGGTAGTATAAAAATCCTTGGAAATCAACAGGTGCCCATTTTTTCGCCATGAGTGTGAAGGAGTCGGATGTCCTCCAAAATCACAGTAAAGTTTCATCTCTGTAGTTCCCACTTGCGCAAAAAGGTATTTCTGTGTGAACGTTAATTTAGCTGGGGCTGAAACAACGGAGAAGTTAACGTCTTTGTACACATATCCAAACTTGTTACTGGCGTTACACCCGAAAATGGCACTGTCTGCCTCTGTGATATTTACGATCCTAAGTGTGTTGGGAATAACTTGGATTTTGGAGTCCGACCTGAGTCGTTTTCCGTTTCGCGTCCATCTCACCGTTGGAACAGGATTTCCGTTTGTTTCGCAGACAATTTTGTGGACTTTTTGTCCGTTCACTGGGGCTGTAGCTTTGGTTTTATTGGCAAAACTAGGTGCGGAACCCACCAGAAGGTGAAATGAATGTGAAAGGGGGGCTCCAGCATTATTTTCAACGGAACATTCGTAATTTCCTTCATCGGATTGCATTACTTTATCGATATATAGGGTCTTTCCGTAGTTTTTGAACTCGTATATGTCCTCTGTTGATAGCGGTTTTTCATCACGTGTCCACTTTATTCTCGGATGTGCTCTGTCATTTCAACAAATCAGTGGTTTAAAAAAATAAGGAAATACAATATTTGAAAACCTGATTGTAAAAACATATTAGCTGATATATTGCCTAGTATAGGAGTTACTACCGGTAAATTTACTCATTTATTATAATTTATTAAAATCACATTTTTAAAAATCTATATATATTAAATCTATATATAATATTGTATATTAAAATATGAAATTCTTTTTGTATTACAATTTGCATTTTGTGTGACTTTTTTGTTACAGTCGACGATTTTTGAGGACATATTATTTGAAATAAATTGAGTTTATTGACGTTTCGGTTTCAAGCAATAAACCATCATCAGAATGTGTGATTTTTTATTACTCAAATCAAATAGTACTCCGTTTTGGGTTTTAGTCATTCATCTAATTCAATTCTTGTATGTACTTCTACTTGTATGCATTCTTATATTGCAAAATTGGCCCATTTAAAACTTTTCACTGATAAATTAAAAAAGTAATGTTAATTAACTTATTTTCAAATAACTTTCAAGAAATATATGTCAGTTTTGTTCTTACAATGTAGTTTTTAATTCGTTCAAAAGAAATTTTCATCTTACGTTCCACCAAATATACACCACAATTTAAGGGTTGACCCAATTAGCGCCGACGTATTTTTCTTTGAAACATATTGGGTAACGTGTGTGTTTTCTTCCGGGACACTACTTGATCCAGATTTTGGAATCACACTTAAATACGTCACACTGCCGTTTATTCGGAACGGGCTGCAATATAAAAAATTGCTTGTAAATTACGCAACTAAAAGTTAATAAGTAAATGCTCAATACGTATGTATAAATTCCACACAAGTTGGTCGCCATACCCGCTGCTGACAAAACAAATGTACGCATAATATGTACTGTTGTCCTCCATTGTAACGCTTGAAAACCACAGATTTCCGTCAGGACCCGTGGTAATTCTTGGAGAGTCAAAAATTGGACGGACATTATTCTGTGAGGTCTGTAATTTCTAAAACAATAAAAAAGTAACAACTTGTGTGTGGGAGAAAAGAGGAACATGAAAATGGGAGACCCTATCCCTATTAACGACAACAAACGATTTACTTGTAACATCCAGACAATCTCAGGTTTCGGATATCCATCAGGCGGATTACAGCTAAGCTTGTATGGTGCCCCTTCTTTTGCATGCACGACCAATGGTTCGGAATCTTTAAACTTGTTCAGATACATCGTTTTCAGTACTACAGAATTTGAAGTGGCTGTTCCTAATTCGTTTGTCGCAAAGCACTGATACTGACCAGCGTCCTCAGCTTGATAAGATGTAAAATTTAGAGTGCCTTTCCCATCCTGCTGAAATATTCTTTCGCTATAGTACTGCCAGCTAAATTCACGTCCATTTTTTGTCCACCAATATTTTGGTGTTGTATGAAAATTTGCTTCACACTCCAAAACAAAAGAATTATTTGTACTAAACTCAGGACCAGGTAAAATTGCCATTTCGCCGCTTGGTGGTTGTCGTATCAGTTCTGGTAACTGGGGCTCTGAAATAATTAAACAATAAATAAATATTGCAATATTTTCTTAAGGATGGTTTTCATATGAGTAAAGAACCATATGGTTTACATGATGAAAACGTTTTACCTAGTTCCTCTTCCGTTTCTGCGGTAGACAAGTGGATGATACATGACATGAGGGTAAGGAAAATTAAACTTTGATTCAGTTTCATTCTCAACTGATAGCCAGAGAAGGCGATAAGCCTTTATTAGAAGCTTGAATAGGGTTTAATAGTATTGATTGCCAATAATGCAACCAATTATTGTAAGTAAATATTTCACTTGCTATGGTTGTCTCCTTCTTTGATTTGGAAATATGAAAGTCAGTATTTTTAACTACAGAAAAGCACTGAATTTTACTGAAAGGACATGTCGCCACAGCCACTTGAAAGCAAACTGGGAGTGTTTGGAGTATTTTGAACACGGGGTATTGACTTACTATTGTGGTCATTTATTGTGGAAGATGAATCATAATCGGTGCTTGACTTTCTGACCGTGTTCCAATACGACGCATTAAGCGAACTCATTTATTTAAGCATTTATTTAAATATGACGCATGGAGCAGATAATGATTTCATTTCATCAAGTCATTCATTCACGTGTGGTTTAGGTGAGGTCAGGAAGAAATAGCATTTCAATACGTCACGGTTTTTTTATACTATGGGTCTGCAGTTGTAATCTAGCTTATTGACCTCTTTGTTCTACAGACACAATAATCATTATATTGTCAGGATGGGAACAGGCACAAAAAGTCCAAGTTTTTTAAAATATGTAAAATCTGTTAATTTAAAAAAAAATCGAAGTCATCAGATTGAAAATCGTTGTAATAAGTTTACAAAAACCTTCATTGTGTCCACTAAAGAACTGAACATGTTTATTTTATGTTTGCTCGATGAGCAGATTTTTTAATGGAATCATTGTCATTGTTCATATGCTTTTTAAGAAAAGAAAGTGTAGGTACTATCTTGCAAGCACTATTTGCTTCTCGTATAGAAACAAGTTGTTTTAAATGTATATTTAACAGCGGGGTTCGTAATGTTTCCTGCAGCTATGACGTTCGGTTATATACTAAGCCCCTATTTCACGAAAACCACTTAAATTTTGAGTCCTGAGATGTGACAAGTGAAGTCAAGGTTGTCACGTTTTTGGGTGAAAGAGTACAACATTGAGCTACATAAATATAATATTTATGCGTAGTCAAAGAACATGCCATTGCTACTATTGTCTAACAGTCTACTTTACTATTTCATTTCAACTGGTATATGGGATGATAAAGGTCAAATGCAATTATTTTATGAAGTTAGCATATGACTCAATTTTTTCTAGAACATATTGAATTCGATTCAAATAACTACCTAGGCGAATCGCTAAGTTTTTACCGACCTATAATATAGTCTGGTGAATATATTTATGAGTATATACACTAAATATACATATACGTCAATGATATTTTGAAAAAAATATAGAGCTTAGCGAAGGTCCTCTTTAATTTTTAACTTACCAAAGAGCTTATATTTACACCGTTTTTCATTCCTGCAATACAAATTAATTTTTAAAATATTACGTTTAGTAAATGAATGAATTAAAATGTAATAAAATGTGTTTATACTTTAATTTTTGCAACTCAAACGTACAATATGATTCCTTGAAACAGATTAACAAGTTCCTAATACTTTTTTGGCAATGCGTTCACTGTAAGTCCAATTATCAAATAGCACTGCACTGTGAACGTAAATAATACTAAAACTGCAGTATTAAAAACTGCCCACACAATCTGGCACAATGAAAAGAAACAATTTTAGTTCAGTTTTCATACACTTTTCTATCAACTTTACTTGTAGCACGTACAACAGACTGTCAGATTGTACGGCAAACTTGTAAAAATAATTCTACAAAATTAATTTTCAATACCTATTTGCATTTACTGCCATTGCACTGTCCACTTTCTCTAGAAACACGGTTTTTAATCCATAACTTTCTGTCGTTGAAAAATTCTTTTAGTAACTTAAATCACGCTCTGTCGTCTAGTTAAAAATCTTTGCTAGAAAAAATACCTATGCATTTTAATTATTAATATTAATTTAACAACTAACATCATTATTTTAAGACTTTTTATTGCACACGGTAACTTGAAAGTAGTTAGTATACTCGCTGTCATTTCACAGTTTTTCGACTATATTTGTGATCTTGTAATATAATTTATGCATGTTCATACTTTCCCAGTATTCAATATGTTTGAAGTTTTTGACTACACCAAACCTTTGTATTTATGACACGGTTTTTAGAATTACAAACTGCTCAACTTTACAAAGAGTTGAAAGAAGCTGGTTAAAGTTGGCTAGAAATATTATGAAACTCTGACATGAAACGTGACATCTTCAGATCATTAATAAAATAGCATAATGCAACAAATAATAATATAATCTTAATGAAGAATACGACAGGGGAGAAGACTTTTAATGTTATGAAACGAAACGTGAGTTATCTAAGAAACAAATAATTTTCAAAATTGCTTCATATAAAATTTATGTGTATAATAGGAAGAAATTAATAATGAGGAATACATTCTGATAATTTGGTTGCTTAATCCAAATAAAATAGTGCATAATCCCATGTTCTTAAAACAACTACGCATTTGATTTACTTGCCTCACTTTTTCATAATTCGAATTCAGTGATTTTAGGTGGTTTGGAAATAGCTTTTTGGTTTAGCATCAGTAAGCATTAAACTAATAACACATGTAACCTGGTATTGTAAAATTTAGTCGAATACACAATTTTTAGATCTCGGTCTTGGTGATATTTTTAGAAACGAGTTATCTTCTTACTCGATGGACTGTTTTAATTTTTACTCAAAATACAATATGCCCATCACAGTGCAAGTTGTCACCCAACCTTACTTAAATTGCATTCATCCTGTTGTAGAATTAATTTTTAAAAAAACATTAATCAGCTTCTGAGAAGTCAGTCAGTCGTTTTATAAAATCTCAAATTAAAAAACTGGGATAACAATTTACTTTGAGATGAAAAGAGCAATAACGTCCATGCCATAGCAAAGTTGTAAGCTGATTTTCTCACTGGCATGCATTTCACCTGCATACTTTCCTTCCACATCACTTCCTCCACTTTCCCTTCTTTTCTGGATATTACCCAGCATCCTTTCCAGTCAGCGTCTCACTTTCCTCTAACCGTCTTACGGAAGCAGTACATGTTAGCAGCAGCTGTCACCTTCTAAGTTCCTGGTTGTACGCAGTACATTCTTGCTTTAATTTCTCGTCTCACATTGTGCACATTTCTCAAGCAAGCTAAGCTTCTTCTTGTAAATGTTTTTTCTACGGTAAAAGTTTTGCACTTTTTGGGGCGATACGAGTTTGTTATTTGCATCTGTAAAATCTTGACCCATTAATGTCTTGTACGTTTGCAGTGAACTTTCTAGTGTCAAGCGAATTGTTCAGCGTTAAGAAACCTTTAATTATTATGAAAATTTATTAAAATTGTTAAACTTCATTCTGTTACATAATATTTCAAAGTGGCTAAAATGTGACAATCCTCACTTAACCACTTGAGACAAGTTCACAACTGTTAAGTTTTTGAAACTGATCATTGTAAATTTAATTCCCAAAAGTCAACCAATTGCATGAACTGTAAGCAAATATTATGGATGCAACTTGGGACACAGTTTTTCGCGACTCGACACGTTTCTGGGTACAATTTGTGTTTGTTCCAGTTGTCGTTATAATTGGGGTATTGGGAAACTCTGCAACTATCTACATCCTTACCAGGAAAAAAATGCACGTTTCCTCGAAAGTGTAAGCACAGCACTGCCATAACACCAACTTTTGCTTACTTTAATAACATTTTAATTAAAATTCCCCAACAAACATTGTTTGGAATGTGTATAAACAATATTGTAATAAATTTACTACTGCTTGAAGTAACACTACAAAAATATGTGTTCTCAAATTTTTTCATGCATTTCTTTTGTCTGAATTCTTTTCAGGTATCTGACAGCGCTTACTCTGTCGGACTTGCTATTTCTTCTGTTTTCTTTCTCCATGTCGTGGAAGCATTATGACTGTATGAAGTCTATCCAGCTGTACTGGAATTATATACCGTATGGCTTGTGGATTACGGATGCTGCAAGTGAGTTCTCTTTTGTATATTTTTTTTTGTTACCTGTTGTTGATATGACTTGTTAGCAAAAGCATGTCTTCATACCTTACTAATTATATTTTTGGATGAGTTAACAATGCTTTATTGAATTGCATGCATGAAGAACATAAAATTAAA
>JAHZMT010002822.1:0-11096 GCA_027743785.1 Sinhomidia bicolor
AGTTATGCGGGCAAAAGTCGTTGGGAAGACACAACTACAACTCACGCTATTATAGATACATGCGAACTCGTTGTGGAATGACTTTCTTCTCGTGTGGAATATGGTTTATACAATAAATTACATAATTAAATTAATAATTTGGTTACCCTCATACACATCTTATTGATGACTCTTGCAATTGAATTTCTAGAGAAGTTAATAGTGTATTTTTGGTAGAAACCGCATGCACGGCATTTAAAAGTTATGCTATTTTAATTTGCACTAATCACCATTTAACTATTTCACGATGGTCCGTAAACGAACTGTATTTATTCACCTTTATTTTTTTTACAAGAACACCATGCTATGCTGTAAAGATGACATTTGGACGACCCTGATTACACTGTGCCCCAAACAGCGCGTCCATCAGAATGTCTAACCCAAGAACACTTTGTCTCTACTGTCTTTACACTTTGATTTCACTTGTTTAAATCCTTTTGTCAAGTAAGGTAGTACTTTCACGAGCTTCTCTTCTCATGTAGCAAAACACACATATTTCTAACTTGATCTCATATTAAACCACGAGTTGTTTTTTTTAAAGGCTATCGTAAAATCCAATAAACTTTATTAGTCAAACGGGCTTTTATGCTTTACAAATTGCATTTCAAACACTGCACCACTGCACTACCCTGGCACTTCCGGCGAGTTATCCTTCGCCAGCATAACTAACTTGAATCAAGAACAGGTTGCCTTACAACAATTTTCTCATTTTTTTCTTTCGAAACTCGCTTCATTATCAAATAGCTGTAAGAAACCCCTTTTCCATTTTTACTTATTATTTTACAACCTTTACAATACGTAAGCTATACTTTAAATTCCTGCACACAATGTCAAATTCTTGTATGTTATGTCAGCGTGTATTTGTATGTGTGGATAATTTATCGCTTTAAACTATTTTCCAGTGAAACAAGGATATATATATATTAGTTGGTTTCTAATGTTTTCACATGGTGGACTGAGCCACTAAACTACAAACTCTTTTAAAAAATCCATGTAAATACAGGTAAGCATTTTGTCATGCTTTTTTTCAAAATTCCCAATTCAAGCTCTAGCAAGTTGTCATTGAACAGGAGAAATCATATTCTGTTCACAGTGTCCACACTGTGTTCAGGTAACGACTGAACCTTCTTTTTACTGTCAGCATACCAAGCAGTACGCGACGCAAGCTAGTCGTTTATATGACCAACTAACCGTAGTATATTTATGAAGAAGTTTGTAGCAGCTTTAATAGTATTTTTGTTCCTTTTTTTTAACCGCTGTCTATCTATACAATTTATCCTCATCTGAATACCTGACTAAATGATATCATGAAAAAAATGCTTCATTACATGACCATGACGAAAAGGTGTTCGTCCATCATTATTACCGCTTGTAAGTTGCCAGTTTTCTTGCTTTCTACAAGCTGCTGCTGTTGTTGTAGTAAATGGTTAAAATTGATTTGCCGGAAAATTGAACATTTTACTATCATCATGAATACAAGTCGAGTGAAATGTTCACTTACTCTGTATATTTCCTTATAAATAACGTAGCTTCATGTGCCTGCTAATAACAGTATATTCTTGTATGCCTAATAGACTCTGACGAAAATGGGTATTTTCCATCGCAAAATATATTCACTGCACAAATAAATAGCAGTTAAATTAATATCTATACTTATCGTAAGAGAATTCACGGAGAAAGCGTGTGTGTGTGTGCTGGAAAAAATATAGCATTGTATTTTATAGTACATAACATATACCAAATCTAAGCATCTATACAACATTCTTTACAAAGTCAACAAATGGACAAAATATACATATGTACATATGCCTACAAACATATTTCTGCTCTATCAGACCAAAAACTAGCATTCAACTTCATTCATTTCTAATGAGTTTTGAATGTTTCGATGTTCCTCCATCCTGCCTTGCTACCCGTCCCCATGTATGTATGTAGTTTTAGCATACAAGTTGTATGGAACGGCAGTAATAATCGCTCACTTTTTAAACCCAAAAGCTTTTCGTCAAAGAGAAGGCTAAAGCAACAAGGAAAGTCGGAGAAACACTATGACGTTTGACTATAGGAGAGCAAAACTAAAAAACTGAAAGCAAAAGAGAAGTGACGACGTTTCAAACTCAAAAGGAGAGTAGGTATATATATACGTAGTACAATATATATATATATATATACCTATGTCACACACGCACAAAAACGTAAATATTAAGCAGCAAAAAGTTTTATGGGAGTACTCCAGTTTGTCTGTGTCTATGATCGATGAGTTAATTTATGATTGATGCTGTTGCAAAATATTTACATTGTAGATATTCGACTTTTTATACAGAGTTAATAATTACTGGGCTGCTCTAGGTTAGATTGCACATACGGGCATATCATTAAATTTAAATGGCTGGTTTTTGTAGTTTGATACAAAATTTAAAGGTTCAAAATTTGTTTGCCATAAATCAGTAGTTATTTCATCGTAACCGATTTATTGGCTTTAAATGTTTTATAGTCACATATGAATAATTTCTTTACGATCAAGAAAAAGCCAGCTGGTACTTTGGATCAATTCTGATTTACGCTACTTTTAGCATTTCATTTATTGTCAAAAAATAGCAGCTGAAATCATGATTCGGTTTCGATGCTTTAAAAAAATACTGTCCCTTCCCTCACACCGTTTTGACTTTGGGTTTCAAGACTTCAGGTTCTTTTACGTTGTAGTTTTCCATTTAAATTCCATGATTTAAAAAAAAGTTCAAAGGGCCTCTTGAACTGCATAAATATACACCTTTACCTTATATTGACAATAAATATATATATTGCAATCTTGTCATGCTTCCACTGACTATCTTTCCATTTATGTATGTGAAGTTTTAGTCTTAGAAACAAAACAGATTATCTGATTTATGAAACAAAAAGTTATCAATATGCCATTATAAAGTGCATATCCAAGAATCTATGATTACATAGGTGAACATGACTTGGGACAACCTTGTAAAACTTTTAGACTATGGAAACTACACTAGTTTTTTTATCTCTGTAATATTTAATAGGAGTAGGGCAGATTGTATGAATGAGCACGACTAGCACCAGTGATTCCATAATATGCTAGTTAATATGACGGTAACATAATAAATTGAAGGTTCTCTTGAACAAAGTCTAGCTAGAGCTACAGAAAATTGATGAGTAATAGCCTTTTTTGTCCACCTCAACTGTATAGTTGTGTAATGAATTATTATCTTGTTGTGGAATCTAACAAATAGTAGGTTATATTTACGTACACATTGCAGATCTAGATTTATTACCCTCACTCTCAACATTAATGAATAGCACTTTGCAAAATATTATTTTAAATATAGTAGACAAGTACTAAAACTCAAGCCAGTAAATATTGTCTTTTGAAAATCGGTAACAAAACGCCCACAAACCTTTTCAGTTTTTCACAATTTCAGGGCTGATTTAATTATTGCGCAATAATGATCACAGTGATACCTTTTTAATCATAACCCATTTTGAGGAACATTAACTTTTTTGTTTTTTACATGGATAATAATAACCTGGTCTAATGAAAAACCTTTTGTGGGCCTATACCTATGCACGTATACAATTCTACTACATAACAATACCAGATACCCCCGCTGAATTATCAGCCTACCTAGCTCCAGTATCACCAAATCACCCTTTGTCGAATTGTCCTATTCACCATTTTCAGTTCAAAATGCTAAATTCTACCATTTTACATTGAATACTTTGCACTACTGTTAAATTTGAATTTAGTGCCATGTGTTGCTTCAGTGTACATATTTTCAGTTTTTTGACAAGTGATCAAGTTGCAAGTTCGCAGTTTGTGACTGAAGAGTAATAAAGCCTTTGAATGCATACGGATCCGAAAGCTACCTTTGCAGTTATGATTGCCAAAGTTCAAGTCTGTCCGTCTTTCTGTCTGTCTGTTTTTCTGTCTGTCTTTCTGTCTGTCTCATGAATATTTCTCTTCGTCTGTCCGTCCGTAGCATGATAACTCAAAAACTATAACAGCTATTCGATTTCTGTTTTCACCATTCGGTAGCTGTTCTTAAGGCTCAGCCCTGGTATTCTTTTAAAAGTCATGGCTAGCAGACACCTTTAATATTTAACGGTATCTTTAACGAGTACTATTTACTACGTGAGGGTTACGCGTTCTACATTCAACGGACTGACATTGACTTTAGGGCAAGAATTGATAAGGGTCCCCCTTTGCTTCAAAACTGGCCCTAAAGTCAATGCTAACCCATTAAACGTTATGTGTAGACGTTTTATGTTATGCTTGAGCTTACCGAAAGCTTATCTATTGACGTCTTCGCTTCTTTAGAACATTCCGATTGTTCGGTTTATTTTATTTTTACTGAACACGGTCCGAGAATAAGGGCAGAAACGGTTTATCTGTACATATTTTTTGTTTATTGTATAACTCTTAATTAATTTGATTTAGTAAAAATGTCATAGAGCACATGACATGGTTCAATGACAAAGATTTCTTCTTGTAAATACAAGCCGTTATTTGACCTTTATAAATACATTTAATTGTGAAGATATTCATTCGCTAAAATATAAACATACTATCGGTTCCTTCTAAATTGCAAACTTTTGATGTAACTGCCAGTTTTAAAGATAAATGAATTCTCCCTACTAATGACTAGCCTCGTTTGTTTGGTTGTGGTCAAAATTGCATATAATATTCGTAGTAAGTAAACAGGTAAAAGTCCCGAAGACAAAGAACTGAATTTCCAGAACAGAAAGTTTAGCAGAATAATGTGCCTGTGCGTATAGCACCACATTACTGGTTCACATTGACCAGCCGACTATGGCGGATTTCAGTAGACCATTTGAACTGTTTTTTAAAAACAAAATAGGTACATTCATTTTTTGCCCACATACAAACAATCTGTCATGCATAGCAGTTTTGTATCGTAAATCACTTTGAAGAATTGCTGCTCGCCAAGATTCAGCAATCTTTTTTGGTTTGAATGAAATTGACTTTGTGTGTTTACATTACATATTTATGTTAGTGGCTCGTCGTCGTCGTCGTGGATATAAAAGATTAAGTTAACTATAAAGATGTGTAAAGGTTTAAGTAGCAAAAAAAGTAAAGATGCGAATGATCCGATACTCGTCGAGTACACGTGCTCTGGCTCAAATTAGTTGCTAAAGAGTTTGTAAATACAAATATACATAAATAATAATATGCAATAGTAATGACGAATGAATGAATGAGTGAGAAGAGAGTTTTCCTTCTGCATGTGCATTTTGTTGACATAATATTTAGGTAGGTAATTAAGTTTTGTAATTATCTTTGTGGCAAGCTGAATAAAAAGATTAGGATTGCTGATTGTGTTTGGATAAATTGTAGTCAACGTAAATGTAAAACTCTGAATGGATATTCACTAAATCCGACAGTTTTTCTGTGATTTATTGTGCGTCTTCTTCTTTTGTTATTATTTGTGTGTGTTCTATTTTCTTGAGGAAGTTGCCTAACTACTCTTCACACGGCAAGCTCTGATGGGGTGCTCCAATAAATATAGTCAATCAAATTGTCCACCGGGGTCTTTGCTCGTAAGTTGTGCTGCATTTAATTTTACGGAAAATGAAATTTGATAGATATATTGTGAGTAATTATGTTTTAATGAAGAGTTTTGGGTAATGCCTCCTCAGGTAATTGGATAAAATATGAACACGTATTTAACAACGCCGATTACAGCAGGAGCTGTATCACATTCCTCAACACCTGTAGCCGCGACGGTTACAGTTACGTCGGTTAATTCGGTTCGGGTTCACGCGGCGCCTCAAGCAACAAAGGTGTTAAGCTCAATGGGAGGAAGTCCATCTCCAAATGTTAATATCAATAGTACCAAACGGGCCCGAGTCAGCAGTAAAGACAAAGATACTAAAAAACAGTCATCGGTAGTTGATAATGCGCCTAGCGGTTCCAGTAGTGCAGCCAAAAAAGAAATTTCATTAGAACCAGGTGAGGGTCAAGTTCATTAGAGAACTTTTGGAAATATAATAGGATCGTGTACGAAAAGCATCTGTGCAATTTTGTAATTATTGGAATTTAAATTTTTTTCAGATTTAAGAAATATGATGCATGCTTTTGGTGATAGCTGCAATCCTCTGGATGAGTCAATCAAGCTAATGGAGTCAATTTTAAAACAAGAACTGCAAGGGTTTGTATTTGTATGTGATTCTATTGCAGCAATTAGTGGTTCCAAACATTTGGGACTCCAGGAGCCAATTTTCGCTATAAAAAATGAAAGGTCAAGGTTGATTAGACTGCTAAAGTATTTTGGTAAGTATTTTTGATTCCGACTGGTAATATTATAAAGTACAATTTTCATTGAGCTGAGGTTCATTGTCGCTTAATTTATATTTTACAAAATACATCCCATTCTAGCAACTAAAGATCAACAACAAAGATTTCAGCGCATGAATCAAATTAGCCAAGGCGTCGTTACTGTTTCAAGAACCTACCTGGAAGAGATTCGAACAATTCTTGACAAGCTAGATGAATCTGGTGAATTTACCAAGCTACTAGAATCGGAATATATTATTGAATCGACAAAAACTGAGAAGGCGCTCCGAGCCGATAAGATCAGTCAAAAGATTAGCTATCCAAAGTACTTCACGTACTCAAAAGCGAGATCGGTGTCGTTTGCACGGAAAATAGGAAATCTACAAGATTGGGTGTCTATCAACACTCGTTCAGAGTTCAAAATGGGCAGCAGTTTTATGGAAGTTCTTTCATTTCTAGCGTACGAAATAGTGTCTCAAATGGTAGATTTAGCATTTATAGTTAGAAGAGAACATATTCCCAGCACCAACGCTATTTATCGGCTATCTGATACCAGAGCAATGAATCCTGAAACATGCATGTCATCCCCAGCTTTTCAGGTAATAATTGTTATATTTTTTTCGACTAAAGATGTAGGACTGTAAGATGCGTAAATTTTGGAAACTGATTTGATGTGTTTTCTATATTGAAACAGAAGCGCAAGGATGATCAATGCAATAGTGTATCTGAAATATTAGTTCAAGCGAGTGAACTAGAAGCCAAACGTCTGAAAAAGGTAGCTAGTCTTTGTTCTAGTATTCAATTTTTTAAAAAAAATAACTACTCTCACCAAATAATTGACAAATATCTTCTCTTCCTAATGGTTTGAAGGTTACCACAAACAATAAGGAAATCCAGCTAGCAAAAAGTATGTTTGCTTTAACACCGTCTGAAATTGGAGAAGCGTATGGTCGATGTCAAAGGTGCATTCTTCCTGCCATTTCTTACAAAGTGCGAGCTGAAAATTTACGACGGCTTAATTATCAGTATTGACTGTCTGTCTGTCCACCCTAAGTATGCTATTATCATTATTATTTAATCGAATTGTATCTCAACGAAATTGTATTTTGAAATTAGCAGCTATATTACATTT
Source organism: Sinhomidia bicolor (assembly GCA_027743785.1). Classification (NCBI taxonomy): domain Eukaryota; kingdom Metazoa; phylum Arthropoda; class Collembola; order Entomobryomorpha; family Entomobryidae; genus Sinhomidia; species Sinhomidia bicolor. The sequence goes on from JAHZMT010002822.1 coordinate 7,476, forward strand.
TTAGAAACCTTCGCCAAACACTTTTGATTACAATTGATTTACATATGATTTACAATTATGACTAGTATTTGCATACGAGCACTTTAAATTCTATTGTTTTACTTTTTTAGCTCAGTTGTATGCATTTTATTTTACCGCAAACCAAACTAATTGTAAATTATCACAGTTATCTTTTTTCTTTGTCAAAATAACGGTAATACTATAATACATATAGTAATAATTAGTCAATTTTGCAAGGTGATCTCGATGTGTCCTTGAAATAATACTCGTTGTTACGGTACCCGTGAGTAGCTTAGAGAAATAATTGTGCTTTGACTGCCTGAGAAACTGCGGGTGAAAGAAAGTGTGAGAACGCAAGACTGGACGTGATGAAAGATTTTCTTCTTCTTGGACTACCTTCACTATACATTAAAAATATTTCAAACTATTTATAAACTGGCTATCTACTTGTCTTAATCACCAAAATGTTAGCTAACTAGCATCATCTTCAACAATAAATAAAATAGTGTAGACCTTTTATCTTTCAATCTCTTGAAAGTGTGATTGCCGACTTGCTCCAAAATAGAGTATCCAAACTGTGGATATACATAATATATGAACGCTGTGAACGTTTAAAAAAGTACACTGTTATTTTAAGTAGTCATAGCAAATAATTTTACAAAGCCTACCTTACTTATATATACAAAAAGATTATACAGTACATGCTACGTAATAACTCCCTCCTTGAAACCATACTCCTCTTTGTCGTCGTCACGGACGACGACAATTGTTCACCCTCGCAGTATAAGCATACACAAGGTAATCTTTGTAGTATGTAAAAAGCAAAGGTTTCACCGTTTACTAGACTGACGCAACTTTTATGTATGTGTACTATGAAGTAGTATGTATGTATGAATATTTATTATAATTATTATTATCATTATTACGATATCATTTTCAACTGACGCTGCTCAAACAGCAGCTTCCTACAATACTCAAGAATAATAACATTTATTATTATTATTATTACTACCTACATATATTATGATTGCGTGATTTTAAAATTCAGAACCAATGCTGTTCATTTTACGCGGGTTATCCAAATGTATGCAATTTATACCTCACTTTAACAATAAAACATCCCACTCTGTACTCTGAAAAATACTCAGCTCTTGTGCCTTGCGTGACTCTAATTTTAAATGGGCCAATTTATTTCTTTCAAAAGCAAACCCAGTTTACAACCTCACTAAAAATTCAAAGTACTCCCTGCTAGCTAATGAAGGCCGTCATAAAAAAAGTACATAATATGCGAAAAAAACGTTTCGGTGGCATTGAGTTGAGACACCGTACAGTACAGTGAACTGACGGCGGGTGAACCTTTTTCTGAAATTAAACCCCGTTCACGTCAAAAGCAGTAGTGACTCCCTCCACAGCATGCTGCTGCTTACTGCAACAATATGAATTTGTTCATTTGATGATGATGATGAAGCTGTCATGCACTACCACAAAGTTTAGCTTGTTCCATAAATTGTTTATATCATTCCATAAATCTCTTATCAGTTGCATACACTTATTTACTTTATTTTGGAATTGCGACTGAAAAGGACCTGACAAATGTATACAGAAAATTAAAATACGATCGTCATTTCTACCATTATTACTTTTAGTGGCTAGCAGCAGTCGCCGATTGATGTTCTTAACCTTGTGCAAACATATACTATTCACCTTTTGGATGATTTTGATGGCAAGAAATATGATGCGTGTATAGCAGCAGCAGCTAAACTTGAGAAAATAACAGCTTATGACATTCACTTTCATTTTATTTTACCTAATAATACTTTTGTTTACCTACATAAATTTAAAAACATTCCAAAGTTTTATTTTTGCTTTCGTTTATTTTTTTAAAAACTCTCCTCAACAGCCTTTTGCTTGTCCTTCTTCATTTCGCTTATTATCTTTTTCACGTAGTCGCTCGTCACAGCACATATCAAACCGACGGTGTGCGGGTTCCTTTCTTCTTCTTTTTTGATTTTCTCGGGGTGTCTTAGCTTCCGTAGCTTGGTACGGACATGGCTTAAGTTCAAACAGAAGAAGCAATCATCGCATCGCACTTGTTTGCAGACTCATTCAACAGTTTCTCTCCTTGAAAGAGAGATGACGAATGCCCTTCTTTTTATATTCTTTTTACGCTAGAAAATGTGCCGACATGCATGCTTTTATTTATCTATATTTTTGCAAGAGTCAGCATAATTGAAATGTTTTTTCGTAAATAATGTGCTTATATAATCAAGATACGTTTTCATCTGTTGTTTACCATCGTTTCCAAAAGTAACGATGACGTTCGTTGTAGCCTCTTAAATCGGTCTATAAGTGAACTTTAATTGTGATCATTGTATAGTAATTATGAACCTTTTTTAAAAAGTATTACTACTTTGGTTCAAATGAAAGCGAAATGAACATGAATCCAACAGGGTTGTTGTCTGTCACGGAGAGAACAGATTGTTTTTTCCCGTTTACTTATTTGTGTTTACTAGAGCAGATTCATTCATTTCATCTGACAGAATAGCCTTTCTTACTGTTCAATCTTGTAGTTGTCCTTACTACGTACTCAGCTTTTTCAGTATTTACTGTTTAGTAAAAATTTGCAAAGCAGAAAATTTAGAATTTTTAATGCTTTACTTTGTTTACCTCTACCTTGTCATATTCGCTGAAAGTATAGGATTAAAAAATATTCGGTTTGATTAAGGCACTCTTCGTGGAGGCTTCACGCTAGTTCACACTGTAAGGAATACAAATATACATACATATGTACATAGATTGATTGATACTTTGTAAAAATAAATTTTAACACACAATTTTTCAATATTGTACATATTTTACGGATAAGGTATGTGCTTTCCAAGGTTTATAGAGTAGACAGCAAAGCTAATTTTCCAAGTCGCAAAAATGGCTGCAGTAAAAATGTCTGCATTATTTCTCCTACTCCTCGTCCACCTTCCAAAATCTCTTTTATGCTTCACGTGCTAAAAAAAGAAGCGTTTTATGCTGTAGCATGCTTAGACAAATGGAAAGTTCTTGTGGTAAAGAGCTGCGAGTTGACGACGCGCGGAGGGATGGACGAGGAAGTACGTGAGGATTGAATGAGTAGCAACATTGTATACATAATATTCCACTAAACGAAACGACGCAACAACGGCAATACAGCACAAAATTGAAAAGGCAGGAGAGGAGTCAGCCCACCCACGTTCTCATGAGAATCTCATAAATTCACAGGGACATCACTTGTTTGCCCCTCATTCATTCACAGCACTAACATCTAGGTGGGCCTACCTTTCCTTTCAAAACTTTCTCTCGTCTTTGCAGGATTGCTTCCTTCTTTTCGTGCACAACGCGTAGGGAACTCCAGCAAGCAGCAGCAGCAGCAGCAGCGCCCAACAACTTTCTGCACAAAGAGAAAACGTAAGTTGACTATACCTACTCTCAGCGTCCCGTTGTAGTTCTCCGTCTCCAGCAAAGAAATCTTTGTTGAGTCAGGTTGCCCCAGAGGAGGAAGGAAAAGAAAACACAAGAAATTAATGAAAATTGTTTGACACCTCATTTCAGAGAAACGACAGGACTGTCTCAACACGTCGATTACTGTAA
>JAHZMT010002823.1:0-13730 GCA_027743785.1 Sinhomidia bicolor
CTTGCGAGAATGCACGTTTTCATTGAAAAGAATAATGCGGCCCTAATTAATGATCACAGTGATTTCGGTCCGTAAAGTGACTGCTTCAGTTACTGTTCTGTTCAGAAGATAAGCTATACTCCGTTTTCTTAATATTTCCAGTCTGCTGCTACATCAGTGTGTTGACGACCACAGGATGTCAATTTTCAATTACAATGTAACCTGTGTTGAAAGTTTGTTTAAATAAAAGAAACATAAATGCAGTCGTAAATGTTGAATTAAATAGGTAAATGTATCATTACAAGTATGTACGCTCAATAATTATTAGTTCCTCTAATGCCGTCAATAAATTTCCTTGACAAATAAAACGCTTATAAATTGCCTAAATGCAGAACAATAGACGATGATAGTAAAGAAGAAAGTTTGTATGTTAAATTGGCAAAGGTTTGCCGAATATTAACGTTCTATTGACGGTTTAGTTCTATCTAACCATAACTCAACTGATTAATCGAGAAATTTGGATATTTGATTACATAATTAGAACCATTAAAGATAAATTAAATTTGAAGCAGTTAAAGTTTGGGCAGACTTTGTAACTTATCGTAATCCAAAAGCAAAACAAACTAAACCCAGTACACAAAACTACCAAACTAAGGAGATGGTTTGAGTTTGCTCGATAATAAAATGATAAATTGTCAAGCATGTTCTCCGATCGAAAAAGTTGACAAACCCAAATCGAATTTTGAGAGGTGGCAAGGATCGCAAAGTTTGATTATGCTCCACCAAATTGCTCCTAGCTGTAGAAGCTAAAGCTAGATCCGTCTTCTTACTGATCAAGTTGAGCTTTAGAGTACACAACGCTTTCCAGCTAAACAGGTTAGCTCTGGAAGGACACGTGTACTCGATGATGGCAAAACCGTGCAGATTTACTACGGCAAAAGCTGCAAAGCAAATTGTGCCTGTGGAGGCAGTAGCGAGAAATGTGTCGCTCATGAAAACAGCTCCACAGAGTATTGGCGAAACAATGGCAACAACCAAAACAGGAAATGCAAGCAGCTTTTGGTAACAATCATTTACCAGGTTTGTGTAGAGAAGAAGGTGTCGGTATTTTGCCAAGAAATGTGGCAAAAATTCTAATTTACTGGCAGCCCTAACAGAACAGAGGAAGTTGTTCGCTCCCAAGCAGAGGGTTGCGTAGGTAAGGAAAATGCCAAACAGCATTGAAAATATGTTCAGGGCGATGCAAAATGTGCCAATGAACAGCTCGTATGAAAACAAGCACAGTTTAATTGCAAGAAGCAAAGGTTGGTCATGTGCTTGGAATAATTTTGCCAAAGATTCATACTCGCCGGAAATAATGAAGATGTTGTACATAAACGCAAATTGCACAGAAAACTGGGGTACGTAAAAGAATGCCGCTTTGACAAGGAACGAGTCGGTGAACTCGGATTTGGTGCAAATCTGATTAATAATATTTACCACTTCTGCATGTTTTTCTATTGTAAAGTGGATTACGATGGTGTTGGATGACCAAGCAATGCATTTTATTGCTAGTAGAAACTGAGTGTCCAGGGAAACGGGTGAGACTTGTTCAAATAGGGCACGGCAAATAAGAAACGTGTTAAGAATAAAGAAAATGATATTTGTAAATTTAAGCAAGTTTAGCCACTTCAAACATCTTGGGTCTTCAGTTATGTCAAGAATGCGGTTCGGACAAGTACTTGGTTGATATAAACTCCACTTGCCAGGAATCCGGTTCAAGATTCGTATTTGTTTGTGGATCAAATCCCTAAATGTAACCTGATCCCAATGCCGAGCCTTCAGCTGCTGCAGCGTTGCTTTCAAAGGGCAGGTCTTCATTACGAACCAATGGCGTAATCCCATTGCCTCATTGAAATAGGTTTGCTTACGGCGACCATTACAGCGTCTCTGTAAGTGCGGGTACGTTTCGACAAGTTAGGAGCAGCACTCAGTTTGACGTAAGCCACACAGTTAAGTTTGTGCTACTAAGTCTTTTTGAACATATTTAAATTTAGGATTGTATCTGGTCAAAATGTTGATTTAGTTCAAGGACAAGATAGTATCACAGTTTTTCCAAAGTTAAATTCATACTTATCTCCATGTCATTACTTATTGTAATTGTGTAGGTTTAATGACTTGCACAAGAACAAAAAATATCTCTAAGCATCTAGTATGAACAGTAGATTAAATATTATTATAGGGTATAGGACTCATCCAACAATAATTGCACCTAATACAAAGCTTCCCTATCATTTTTTTGCTTTTTCAATTTTCATCCATCCATCAAAGAATCAAACGAATGAAAAATAATCGTGTCCAAAACCGGCGTTTGATTTACAAAATTTTCATCGAAACCTGTAGCAAAGACAACTGTTTCTTTCCATTGTTTAGCAATAAAATAATTCAAATTGGGCGGAGTTATTGTTAGATGAGGCAAATTAACGTGCTTGCACAACCAGCGGGGAACACTCCTACTTTTTACTTTATCGAGAAGTAATATAAACGTATGATATTTAAAATTACAATTATAGTCGTTAGGCAAAAATTATAGGAATCGAGATACATATAAACTTATGCATATTATCAGGAAAGTGCTATTTGTGAATTAATCTGAACAGTATTTTTGCATCAATAGGTTGTTTATCAATAAGACAAAATTGGCGATTATTTATATTTCAAAATTGAAAGCAGGTTGACTCTGCACATGTTTGAACTTTTCCATTGTATTTGTGTAGGCGTACGCCTGTCCACGCTGTCAAAACCCGTTTTTACAACTTTATGTATTTATAAGTTATTTGATTCAATGAAGATTTAATTTTATAAATAAAGCGTTTTGCCCTGATTTTATTATGCTATAAGTATAAACATAGTGTAATACGTGGTAGGCATATCACATGACCAATTTCTATTCCGATACAAAATGGCCTATTATGAATGAATGATAATTTTAGAAATGTTACATTTATTAAATACATGAAGAAAATAATACCGAGAATTTCTATAGCTCTTGGAAAATTACATTGACAGATAGTAATAATGTACGTAAACGATCAGTTTCACTAGACAGGATATTACTGAGGGAAATTGGGTATCTACGAGTTCATCAAAAAATCACCGAAATAAATGGAGTCACTCAACCGATTAAAGTGGTCAGATGTCAAACCAAGTAACTCCAAAAATTTTTGGGAAGTTTTCAACACTGTTTTAGTTAAAACAGTCGCTAGCAAACACCGGTCGAACACTTTTTTATTTAGTTTATTTAGTTCCTAGCTTAATTCTACTCAAAATTACATAAGTACTGCATTTCCTGTTCTTTACTTTATTCTACACCAAATACATGGCATACATAGCAATTTGTTCAAATATATTTAATTTGTGCTTCCATTATGGTCTCCAAAAACTAAAAACAATCAAGGATTTGCACTGATAGTAAATATTTCTCTACTTATAAAAATTATTGTTGTTATACCCCAATAGCGCATACCTAATTAAAAGCAGTTTTATTGCAGTCACCAACATGATATTGGAACTGCAGTTAGGTGTACGGTGCAATACAATATAATTTATTAATAAAAACTACCAAAGCAACACAACAAGCTGCATTGCTGTAAAACAGAAGAAATTACATTAAAATTGTTTTTACCAAACCAATGATATAGCTTGAGTTTGCTCAATAATAAAATTGTAAATTCTTAGAGACGTGTTTCGATCAAAATAGTTAACAAACCCAAACCGAATTCTGAGAGGTGGCAAGGACTGCAGTGTTTTTCTGTGTTCCACCAAATTGCGCCTACCCGCAGAAACCAAGGCCAGATCCGCTTTCAAACTGACCAAGTTAAGCTGCTGTAGAGTACACAACGCTTTACAGCTAAACAGGTTAGCTCTGGAAGGGCACGTGTACTGCACAATAGCAAAGCCGTACAGATTTACAAGGACAAACGCTGCAAAGCAAATAGTCCCTGTCGATGCCGTAGTCACAAACGTCTTATTCAAGAGAACAGCTCCACACACTACAGGCGAAACAGTGGCAACTACTAGAACAGGAAAGGCCAGCAACTTCTGGTAGCAATCGTTTACCAGAGTTGTGTAGAGAAGTAGCTCACGGTATTTTGCAAAGAAAGGCGTAAGGGATTCTTGCCTATTGGCAGTTCTAACAGAACGGTGAAAATTGTACGCTCCCAAACAGAGGGCTGCGTAACAGAAAAATTCCAAACAGCAAAGAAAATATTCGCAAGAAGATAAAAAAGGTGCCCATGAACTGTTCGTACGAAAACAAGCACAATTTAATGACAAGAAGCCAAGGATGATGATGAAATGTGTTGGACAGCCCCACTAAAAAATCATATTCACCGATAGAGATAAAAATATTGTGCAAAATGACAGTTTGTACAGTAAATTGTGGCACGTAGAAGAAGAATAATTTAAGAAGTGACGAGTCTGTGAACTCGGATTGGGAGCAAATCTGATTAATGATATTTACCACTTCCGCATGTTTCTCAATTGTGAAGAAAACAGTGACCGTGTTAGATGACCAAGAAATTAATTTTATTGTCAGCAAAAATTGATTGACCAGCGAAATAGACGAGGTTTGTTTCAGTAGCACATGACAAATAAAAAATGTGCTGAGGATAATGAATATGATATTTGTTAATTTAAACACGTTTAGCCATATCAAACATGTTGGGTCTTCAGTTACATCAAGAATGCGGTCCGGGGAGGTACCAGGTTGATATATGCTCCACTTGCCAGGAACGCTGTTCAGAATGCGAATTTGTCGATGGATTAAATCCCCAATTGTTACATGATCCCAGTGATGTGTTTTTAGTTTCTCCAGATCGGATTTTAGAGAGGAGAACTTCAATATGAACCAATTGCGTAATCCCATGTCGTTTAGTTTGTCACATGCTTCATTGATAACAGTGTGTTTACTGCGACTATTATAGCGTCTCCGCAGATGCAGGGTATCTTAAAACAAGCGTACTTTTTTAAAAATATTTGCATGAGTCTGAGCTAGCAGCAGCACCAGGCAGACCGATTAATAATTTACGTGTGCGATTTAATTTGCTTTGGCGGTCAGTTGACATATTCAACAATTTCGGGTTTTTCGATGTGACTCGAAATATTGAGTTCGTATTTCAAACGTTTCTGCATATGATTTTATCCGAGTAAATGTAGATTAAGTTCCAGGACAATATTATATCACAGGTTTTTACAAGCTCACTTCATACTTATCTCCATGTTATTACTCATTGTAATTGTGTAGATTTAATGACTTGCACAAGAACAAACTGAACTGAACAAGAACTGTTAGGAGTAGAAGATTAAACTATTATTGCCGGGTATGAGACTCATCTAACAATAATTGCACCTATTTTCAAAAGAGAATAAAGCCAAAAAAGGATATAAACTGAAATGTGCATATTGTTTTGTATTTATTAAATACAAGGCTTCCTTAGCATTTTTTGCATTTTGCTGAATTCAATTCGTGAGGAAAAACATTTTGCATTTCTATACCTCTTGGGAAAATATATTAATGTATAATAGTATTGAACGAAAAAGGATCAGATTCGCTCGATCGGAAATTATTGACGAAAATTAGCTATCTACTGTTCTTCATCAATAAATCATCTAAATGGATGTATGTAATTGAAATCAATGCGGCCAGATATCAAACCCAGTAACCCATAATTTTTTTGGAGGTTGGAGCCTTTTCCAATTTAAATAATCCAAACACAAGTTTCAATTACTATCACTATTATTTGTATAATTAAAAGCTTTTAACTTCCTAGCGTAATGTACCCAAAAATTACATAAGTACGGCATTTCCTGCCCTTCTAATTTATTCTAAATTACAATACATGACATAATTAACAATATGTTAAGATAAATAAAATTTGTAACTGTATTTTGTTTTCCAAAACCAATCAAGGATCCAAGCTGACAATGAAAATTTCTATGCATAATACTAATATTTTTGCGGTTATAACAGAACAGCACATACCTAATTATAAGCAGTTACATATACATATTGTAGTGACTAAGTTGACTAGATATTGTAACTGGTTTATTTCTGTATTAGGAATATGGCGCAGTGCAAGATATTTTATTAATAAAAACTACCAAAGCAACACAACAAGCTGCATTGCTGTAGTGTTGAAGAAATTGAATTTACATTTTTACCAAACCAGTGATATAGATTGAGTTTGCTCAATAATAAAATGGTAAATTGTTAGGGACGTGTTCCGATCAAAATAGCTGACAAACCCAAATCTAATTTTGAGAGGTGACATGCTCTTCAATATTTTTCTTTGTTCCGCCAAATTTCGCCTGGTTACAGACACCAAAGCTAGATCCGTTTGCGCACTACTCGTCAACTTGAACCTGAGAACACCCAGTGCTTTCCCACTAAACAGGTTAGATCTTGCTGGACATGTGTATTCGAGAATGGCAAAAGCGTGCAGATTTACCAGGGCAAAAGCTGCAAAGCAAACTATGCCTAGGGAGGCAGTGGCCAGAAACGTTTCGTTCATCAGAACAGCTCCAAACAGGATAGGTGAAACAATGGCAACAACTAAAATAGGAAGTGCAAGCAACTTTTGGTAACAATCGTTTACCAAATTTGTGTACAAAATCAGTTGTCGGTATTTTGTAAAAGATTGTGACAGGGAGTCCAGCCCATTGACGAGTCGCCGAGCAGAGCGAAGGAAATTGTATGCACCCAAGCAAAGCGCTGCGTAGCCAAGAAACATGCCAAACAAAATTGAAAACATGTTCAGAGTGAGAAAAAATGTGCCCATGCATACCTCGTAAGAAAGCAAACACAACTTGGTAGCTAGAAGCAAAGGATGCTCAGGTGATTTGGATAGCCTAGCTAGAAACTCATACTCACCGGAAAGGATAAAGATGTTGTGCAAAATGAAAAATTGTACAGTAAATTGGGGCAAGTAGAAGTACGCAGATTTAATATATGAGGAATTGGTGAGCTCAGGATTGGTGCAAATTTGGTTTATGGCGTAAACTAGTTCAGCATGCTTTTCAAGTGTGAAGACGATTATGTTAACATTGCTCAGCCAAGAAGTTAATTTTATGGCTAGCAGAAATTGAGTATCCAACGAAACGGGCGTGGTTTGTTGCAAGAGGTCATTTGCAACAACGCAGCCTTTTAAAATGCAAAAAATTACGTTTGCAAATTTAAAAAAATTCAGGTAGCTAAAACATTTAAGATTTTCGGTTATCTCAAGGATGCGGTGTTGAGATGTACTGGGTTGATAGATGCTCCAAGTTCCGGATACCCTGTTCAGAATCCTTGTTTGTCGATGGATTAGATCTTTAATTGTCACCTGATCCCAGTGATGCCTCTTAAGTTGTTGAAGCGTTGTTCTTAGGAAGCCAAACATGATCCTAGTACATCTCGACTTTTGTATGCACTTTTGCCTTTTTTAGAGGAGCATTCACCGACCCGAGTAGCGAAAGGCAAGTATGGCCTATTTGGTTTGGCAGTTGGTTATCAAACAGTTTCGGATTTGCAATCTAACCAATAATCGCCATGTGTCAAGCCTGCATTTATATATTTGATTACATCGAGTTACGTGCGGATTTAGTTCAAGGAAAAGATACCATCAGCATTTTGTGTTGCACAAGAGTATTTCAAATTATATAATTGCATTTAAAATTTGCGTTATAAAGCCCGTCTGAAAATTACTGCACCATTTTAAAAATGAAAAAGTGAATGTAAAAAGCAACTATACAAAACTAACTATTAAAAAGGCGGACGTTTAAAATATTGTAACAAATAAATGAGACATCAAAATATTTACGCAGCATATTTGTCTGTAAAAAATTTATAATTTGTGGTAGTTGACAAGATTTTCAATGAAATTTAATACAGTGAAATTGAAGGCAGCGACTGGTGCAAAATATTAGATTTGATAAATTGATATGATGATGAACGAGTTTAAATTGGGTGAGCATATTTCCGCCGTTGGCTTTGTATTTTAAATACAATATGTTCTAAAATTTTCAGATAACAAATTAGATTTTTATTTTTTGCATTGTTTTCTGTTCTTACATTCTAACAACACAAAGCCGAGTCGCTATTTTGTAGAGCAAATTCTACCACCGCGTACGTTCTCATTGCCCTTATAAACTTTTTTGATATACTTTTAAGGCATTACGTAAAAATAGGTAAAACTAGGGTCTTATTTTATAATATATAAGCTACGTTAGGCCCCGAAAGAATTTTTTTACTTCCCATTTTAAAATTTAATTGATCGATTTATACGAAATATGCTAAATCTAGGCAGAAAACAATCAAAACATCACAAAAATTTGCAAAATTCAATTTCTCTAAGAATAAAATAACAATCTAATTTAACCCGTGTTTATTATATTACAAGGTCCGTCCACTTAATGAGAGATATTTCTTCAACTTCACACAGTTTCTGTTAGAAACATTGAATCAGCCCGATATTCACACAAACTAATATGTATCATGTTGTGATAGTTCACGCAAAATTTCAATCGGATACGACTCAAACTATCGGAGATAGGTAGGTCATAAAAATTTTCATACTTTTCAGCAGTCCATAAATAGAGAGATTTTTTCATTTTTTCGATATTTTTGAATCGATGTCAACAAAAAACTGCTTTTAAGTAAAATATCGAACGAATTTGCGCATTTTATTTGCTTAGGGATCAACTCGGCTCGTAAAATATGTTGCTTTATAGTATGTACCGCGTATTCAAAATATTGTCTCAGATGAAGTAAAGTTGACACCCATAGAAACCGCGGAACGTCGTTATTCAAACTTTAAGTGACAAATTTAAATACAACATGACAATATCGAAAAAAGCTAAACAGTAGAAAATCGAAAGAATATTTGGCTCAAAAAGTCTGGTGCAAATTTGAAATAAATGTCTACCAGGACACTGCGCAATACAATTTGTCCAAATTTGTAATCTTAGAACGATGGAAAAGGTTTATGTTGTTGCTACTAACACTAAAACATCTAGCTGATTTCGAAATAAACCTAAAATGTTGCGGGAGACTGTACAGAGACGGACCAAAGCTTAGGCTTTGTCGGTGGCAAAAAAAATCAAATTTTATAAAATGAACAGGTAGTAAGAAAACCCGGCGTAATTCGGAAAAACCAGTTGCACTTGTGTTCAAACAAGGTTAATAATATGTTAAGATTTGTGTATAGACACAATACGGCGCAGCTATCTACACTTGTTGACATATTTATGAGATTGAGGATTTGCTATGATTTAGGAGTTTATAGATTCAGTGGGAGACACTGTTGTGGCACCCACAGAAAACCCATGAGCGGTGTCTAGGATGTCTTGAAATCGAGTTTTTGATGTCTTGTGATAATTTAGGATGCTTAAGGGTGGAAATTCTTCAAGGCAGCGCTTAATAATAGGTCAGTTTTTTTACCTTTCGCATTTTAGTCCTTCTAAAAGCGAGTATTCTGAAATTATCGTCCAAACGTCCTGAGCTAAACTTGATGAAAAGTTCTTCGGTAACGTATTTATGCGCCTCATAGACAATAGCGGAACAATGAAGAACTTTCGGCAGTCATTCATGAGTAAAAGTGCAAAATTCTATGTTGGACTTGTAAGAAACTTACGGACTTAATGAAGTTGTACAAATTTTTTGTTATGTTATGTAAATTAATCTATTTTGAAAAAATTTGGTCAAATTTGACCTGACTTCTTTGAATAGATTAGCATTATTGCAAAATATCTCTCTATTTATGGACAGCTGAATAGTAGAGAAATTTTCATGACTTACCTATCTCCGGTAGTTTGAGTCGTATTTGATTGAAATTTTGCGTGAACTATCAACATTATACATATTAGTTTGTGTGAATATCGGACTGATTCAATGTTTCTAACAGAAACTGTGTGAAGTTGAAGAAATATCTCTCATTAAGTGGACGGACCTTATTAACAATTTTTATGCGTTCTAAATATTCAAACTATGCTTAAATTGATGACGTTGCCTGTCAATGGTATAACTTGCCTCTATACTGATGCGATCGAATTGACAATAAATTGTTATTATTATACTTCAATGCTTAAAATATAATCGATAAACAAAATTTGCGAAACATCTCTTCAAACTCAGCACGTGATTGAACTTGCCGCATTCTTATTTTAAAAGACCGAATGTGTAAATCAGCAAAATCAAAAATACTTGCCTTTCTAACAATTTTCATAATCGTTAAACATAGGTTATAAAATGGCATTAGAGCATACTATCAATTATTACAATTGTGTCCTTGTAACCAAAAAATATGAATAAGGAAATGTGAAAAGTTTTGCTTGCATTGGCTATTGTGAATTTGATGTGTGGAGCTTTCGCTAAAAAACCTTATCTTCCTTAAGAGAAGGCAGTTTAATAATAATATTTTGCAACAGCAAAATGAATGAATTTTATAATCAATAACAATTAGTTCATTCTTAAATTACCTGAAACAAATGACGTCATTCATTAAATTTTAGATAAATCCGTGCAATAAGAATATTCGACAACAAAGATGCACTTTATTTAAAACGCAAGCACTCGACTCTCATATCCTTGTTTCTTTAGTTATTTTAATGCATCTATGTACTTTCAAAAGTAAAAGAATCTGTAATTAGTAACTTGTTCATATTCTAACGTCATAGCAAAAACTGTTAGATATGATAAAGGTAAACCTTTTTGTTTTGCTGCTTTGCCTTCCTATAGTGTGTAAGCCTCACAGTTGTACTTTTACATGTTCCAACAAAAGGGTAACAGTTTTTATTTTTGTGTTAAACATAAAAACGTATCATTTTTTATTTTTGCCTAAATATTATCGATAAGCATTATTTTCTTTATTCATGCAACGGGTTGGTAAATTGAAATTGCACTTTCAATAAATAAGCGTGAGTAGAAATTACGTCGATAAGTGTAAATACACATAATATTTTCAGTATTTATTTACAAATTTTACGAATATTTACAGAAAATAACGCAACAATCATTAGCAATTGTGCATTTTTTGCAAGCGGGTATTCTAAAAAGTTTATTTCAATATTAATGTTGTGTGCCTGTAGTGCATTTTTCACAAGACGACATATAATTTTAGCAACATATCAATTTAATTTCTCTAATTCATAAAATGCAGTGAAATTATAAAGTTATTATAAAACCCAACAAATCGATTTCTACTAGACCCGGGAGATAGACTGAGTTTGCTCAATAATAAAATGGTATATAGTCAGGGATGTGCTCCGATCGAAATAGTTGACAAAGCCAAATCGAATTTTAACGACTTGCAAGGATTGCAGCGTTTTTCTGTGTTCCAACAAATTGCGTCTCGCGACAGAAACTAAACCGAGATCTGTTCTTTTATTGATCAAGATGAGCTGTAGACAACGTAATGCTTTCGAGCTAAATAGGTAAGCTCTCGATGGACAGGTGTATTGGACAATGGCAAACCCGTGCAGATTTACATTTGCAAAAGCTGCAAAGCAAATGGTTCCTCTGGAAGCGGTAGCAAGAAATGCGTCACTCATGAGAACAGCTCCACATACAACAGGCGATACAATGGATACAACCAGAATAGGAAATGTCATCCACTTTTGATAGCAGTCGTTTACCAGATTGGTGTAGAGAAGTAGTCGCCGGTATTTTGTTAAGAAGTGTGACAGCGATTCTAATCCATTGATGGCTCTAGCAGAACAAAGGAAATTGTGGGCTCCCATGCAGAGGGTGGCGAAGCAAAGAAACATTCCAAACGACATTGAGAACACATTCAGGATGTTAAAATATGTGCTCAGGAACAATTCGTATAAAAAGAAACACATTTTAAAGGAAAGAAGCAAAGGTTGGTCAAACTTTTGGAATAAGTTTAGCAAATAGTCATACTCGCCGGAAATGATGAGGACGTTGTACATAAGGGCAAATTGCACGGAGAAGTTTGGAACATAGAAGAAGACAGATTTGAGAAGGGGCGACTGGGTAAACTCGGGACGAGTGCAAATCTGATTAATAATATTTACCACTTCCCCATGTTTTTCTATTGTAAACACGACAACGAGAGTGCTGGATGTCCAACAAATTAACCGTACAGCAAGCAAAAATTGAGTGCTCAGGGAGACGGGTGAGGTTTGCGTATATAGTGAGTGGGAAATAATGAGTGCGTTTAGAAATCCGAAAAATGTGTTGGTGAATTTTATAAAAGTCAACCACTTCAAACATGTGGGATTTTTGGTTATCTCTAGAATGCGGTCAGGGGAAGTACTTGGTTGATAAATGCTCCATTTGCCAGCTATCTTGTTTAGAATGCGAATTTGTCGTTGGAGCAAATCCCGAATGGTGACCTGATCCCAGTGATGTCTTTTTAATTGATGAAGCACAGTCGTCAAAAGGCTCAACCTTAATTTGAGCCAACTGCGTAATCCCATGTCTGCTAGTTTGTCACATTAGAACAATTGCGTTATTGTCTGTCTTGTACCATATTTTGTCTTTGATATCTTGGAAACATCGGGGATCCGACCCGGACTGATGCACTCACCGAAAATAGTGTTGATCAGAATGTATTTTGCTTTGGTGGACAAAACCGAAGAGTTGTTACTCAACAAAAAATTCCAACCCGTCACTCATTCTTACTTGTTTTTAAATTAGTGATTGCATCTGGTGATATATGTAATTTTAGATGGAAAAGATAGCATAAACTTTTTCGAAATTTGATTGCAAGCATAAAAGTTATTACGTGAAGTTTTGTGAATTTTATGAGTTGCTCAAAGTTTCAAAACATTTAATTTTCTAGATTTCACATAGATACTGCTTTGTTAATTTAGTTTTATAAATGCATGCTATAAGACTGGTATAGTAATATCTGCTACTTTTTTAAATGGGAGGTGAGGTAAGAAGCGAGAAAAGTGACTGGAAAATATAAGTAACCTAAAATGATATGCTGCAAATATAAAATTCTCTATTTAGTTTTCTAGATTTTCAGTTTAAATTTGTAACGAATCCTGACTTAAATATTGTTTGTTATGACGGAACGTACAAATCGATTCTTAAGATATAATATTATTTGACGACATGAAACAAAAACAATTTATTAAGAATCAGAAGACACCAGGAAGTCAAACATTTTCAAAGATCTGTTTCAGTCTTAACGAAATCAGATAACTCTAAAGGTAAGCACCACAGTAAACATAAATCAGCAATAGAAACCTTGACGGGATTCAAGTTTGTCAAGAACTAAAAACAATTTGCAACATCTACAAGATTGTTAATTTACACCAATTTGCTTTATTTCTCTTTCTGTTCAAAATAATATTCGTTCTCTGAAGAGGATCTAAATATAGATCGAAACGTAGGAATACTTAATAAATATAAAGTATTTTATACATTAAAGTTAATTTAAATTGGGTGCTGGTTGTCACGGAACCAGCCGATAGTCAAATTTAAGAGATAAAATAAAGAGTCACCAAAATTCTCTTTCTGTTTTTGTAGCTAGACTGCTTCAACATTTAGAGTTGAAGCAGATATTATGTACAGCAGTGAATGATACTGCTATGTTGTTTTTTGGGTGAAAATTTGTATAATATAAATTGGATACTTTTTTGTAATAGGTATAGCAGCTAGCTGCTGTTGATTTTATATAAAAAATGAAATATTTATGTAGTTATCGGTGCCGGCCAGACTATGTGACACGGCTACCTCTAACATGTAATACTAATTGTTTAAT
>JAHZMT010002824.1:0-12337 GCA_027743785.1 Sinhomidia bicolor
TCGTCATCATCAAAACTGACAATAGGAAGATTTATATCATGGTTGCATTCTTGAAGTGGACTTGCTTCGTAAATGTTATCCCGAATAACATCTAGCATTTGACAAACACAGCCAAATATTTTTAAAACTATAACTAAATACAGCACAGAAAATGATATACAATACATTTTCGAAACAAGCTGCTTTAATTTTCATGAGCGGATTATGCAATGACTGAAGCTTCAGACATATCACAAAACTGATTCGACTCAGTGCCTTTCCTTGCTGTTTTCTGCATTCGTGACGTAGAAAATTAGTAATAAATATCCTGGAAAGCTTATCTGGATGGAAGAATCATGGTTTAAAGCTAATGGTTATACTTCACTAAATATCACATTTCTATAGAGGGAAAACCGCAAAGTTGAATGTTCCGGGATTATGAATTTCCAATCGTCGTTGAATGCTTGACTTGGCAAAGTTTCTTTAATTATGATTTAAAAGAAACTTAATGATAAAGTTGATTTGAATGACATTACAAAATACATTGATGTAATTTAGGTATTCTGAACTAATGCCAGCATGCCATTTACTAAAAATCTTGCAAATCTTAGTTTTAGATCTTAGATTTAGTTTTACACAAACATATTGACTTGCTCAATAAACCAACCAGGAAAGAAAAACATACATGAGCAAATTATGTGTTAAGCTGTTAGACATTTATTAATAGTAATCTTGTGTCTTCGTATTAAAGATTAATTTTTTTGTACATTCTCTGTTACAGAGCATTGTAAAGCTTCCTGTCTTTTGTTTACTCCAGGTTTAGTTGTTCCAGTTAGTAGGCACATATCAACAAACAAAAAGAACTCATGGAAGTAAAGAAGTAACGTTATGAAATTATTTGTTTGGTATTTTTTGCGTATATGGTGTTCCTATTTATTATTAAAAGTAGCCTGTCTGTGTTTCCACTCAAGCTTGTTATAAATTTATTCTCATCATTGCCTAGGGGAACGTATAGCTATTTTTAAGTTCTATGCATTTTAATTATGCCTATACGTGTTGGTATAGGTACTATAGACACGATAAAGACAAAGACATTGTATAAAAGCTTGCATCTCCTATAACACACTGATACTGAAGGCTATGGAAGTAGTAGTCAATTTTACTGCAAAACAGAATGCATGGTTAGTTGATTAGTTGTTAGCATGAAATTACAACAAACATGCTGCATTATTAAACATTAACAAATTCAAATCGGTGTAGTCCCAACGTCATTTTACAAAAATATTCACAGTTTATATTAATAGGCAACTAGCTACTTCATTTAAAATTACGTACTGTTCGATATCTATTTACGAAGGCAAGCTGAAAACATTTTTTGGGTACTACCTGTTGTATAAATTCGCTTTATATGTAACTTAATACGATAGGTAATACCTATTTATTAGAGGTATACCTACAAACGAAGCCACCATTGCAATTTTTCTCTTGTTGCAAATCCGTATCTTACCACCACCACCACCTGTGCGGTCATTGTTCTATATCTGATCATCACCATCAGCTTACGCCACCAACAATTTTGCTGTTAGGTGCACATTTTTTTCCTTCTGCCAAGAAGCGTATATACCTACCCAACTTTGTCTTTTCTTCGCTTCCTTCTTCTCAGCACTCTGCAGTAAAGCATACCCCGTATATACCCTCACATTGTGTAAAGCTACTACTCGCGTAGTATTTCAAAGAAAATCCTCCTCCACCTCCACTCCTCCGAGCAGCAGCGGCAAACAAACGAGAGAAGATTTTCGCAGAGCACAATCCCCTCGTCCGTGTAGGCTTCAAAGTTAGCTAAGTCGCATACCAAAGGGGCAAGAAATCGTGACAAAAAACTAATTTGCATACTTTTTCTTGGCGACTACAATACTTTTCTTATGAGAAGCCTTCCATGAAGGCACTGGGTCATTTCAGCGATTCCTTACTGACCTAGAGGGTTACCTAACTAGGAAGGAGCCTTCAAAGTGCCTTTTTACAGTTATCTTTCATTTTCTTGAAAAAGAAAATCGCAGCGATGATGCTACTGATGATGACGACGATGATCGCCTTCTTCAACTAAAGTAGTTTGTGCAGTGCATTGCAAAGAACGGTAAACGTGCAACCAAGCATTACATTTACACAGTAATCGTGGTGATATGATATCAGCAGCGTTAAATATGAATATAGCAAGCCAAGAAAATGTTGTGGTAGTGGTGGTAGCAGAGAGCTCTGCTACTTAGACGCACACAGATTTATTCGCAAATTGCACGCGAGAGCTTCCCTTTCTCAAGGCTTGCGGTTTTATAACTTTTTGCACGGTCTGCATGTATTGTACTCATCATCTTTGTAATTTCGCAGCAGCACTCATTTTATGATACGCTGTTTCATATTGTATTTTGTATACTAAACAGGTTTGAATTTTTTCTACACACACAAAGCAAACTGCAAAAATTATAAATTGATGAATTTCATTCAGTATGCCACACCAAAAGGTGGCAACAATATACACTCAGCTTGGATTTCGAATAAATACTAGAACACATGAATGTACATTAACTGGTGGTCTTGGAATAGAATTAAACGTTCAGTTCACAAAATAAAAAAAGTAAATCAAACCAGCGTATTCTGATGCTACTATAATCATGTTGTGTGAAAAACAATACAGGTGAGAAAATACGAGCAAATGAATTGATTGATGCAGTTGAATTGGTATAAATGAGAATAATTTTCTATAAATTCTGCCTACGACTTCCAAGTTTTTCTAGCAGGTGTGCAAAGTGCAAACACATATTATACGATACTACTCTTTTATGAGCGTATCTGATATCAAATGAATACAAGGAAGCTTCTGTTGAACGAGCATCAGAGCAGTACCGAAAAAAGTACATTCAGGATGGAAATTTATACAGAATTGCAATTGTAAGTAAATGACAACATTGTAATAAGGCAAATAACAGAAAACAAACGTTTTACTTTTATTGTTTATAATTAAGTTATAAATATCACAACGTTTGTAATTATGCTATTGCTAACTTCTTTTTGCGTTTTGGTTAAACTTGTCAACAATTTTAAAACTGCTAAAATTTTTAATATTAACGAGTAAAAATAATAGAATCTCTCATTTCTAAAATTCTTTTTATACTAAACTAATAATAATACATAATATGTAATAACTACCTATTTACATACATACAGGTATCTATATTCAAATACGACACACTAGAGTTTCCCTAACCCTTGTAAATTGCGACAATAAAACAATACAATGTTTTAGTAACATTTATCTAGTTTCCAACAAATCCTGCGAATGTATGAATAAAAAGTATACTAAAAAGCAATTATTTCGATTACAAATTATAATACTTTGAAATAATAAAACCTTTATAGTGTAAAATGGCGCAATTTATTGAATATTCTCCCGTATAAGCGCTTGTTCGAATTATTTACAACTTGTACTCGCATTAACAAAGTTATGTAAACTTTAGTGACGGGAAGGCGGCTGAATGTTGCTGCTTCTCCACTGATTGTTGATAAAATGTTATTTCATCATTACCTTGTGCCATATTACACATATCTTTCCACATGCGCGGATTGAAAGACAAGATGTACTTTTGCCGATGAGTTTGATTACGGGATGTTTCGCCCTCGTCAGGCGAACTTAATTCGAATATTTGAGATTTTTCCGGTTTTAAAGTTAGCGAGAGATCCTTAAACTTGCCGTTTTCTGTAAAAACCATAAATTGATAGGTACATATTTGTGTTGTTGGGAACACAATGTTTCGTTTACATAATTATTTTGTTGCAACATTTACCTTCTTTGGTTATAGAAACGTGTCCGTCCTTTACCAAGAAACTCAAGTTAAAAATATTTTCTATGGTTTTTGGAAAGGATGTTCGGTCCATAACAAATTCATACAAATTTACGGGATCGGCATTATGACGATGAACATGTTTCAAAATTTTGTTCATTTCTTTAGCCGAGTTTTCGGCGCCTGGATTTTGTTGAACAAGCTGCATGTTATCAGCGTTATCATCAGCAGCATTGTCTTGCTGCTCCTCTGCATTTGGACGACGGATTGGTGCTCGAGGTTTTTTTGGTTTGGGAACTACCTTAGCGTCTCTGTCAAATGTGCCAACAACTGCAACGAGGGGCATCAGCGTTTTTATTCCTGTGGACGTTTGCATTGCAATGTTGGCTGCTGCCAGTTTTGCACTGTAGTCGCGAATGCCGTCATTCGAATCGATAAATTCTTTTTTCTGAAATTGAACAAAGTCAATGCTTAAATGCAATTACAATCTTCTAACCGTTTTAAAAGAAGGATCTGTTTCGATTTTTTGAAGTTGTACCAAAGTGCCAAGAAACCCTTCCACAGAAAAGATGGAAGCTCCGCTGCCAATTCGCTCGGCTTTGCTTCTGATAATATTTGAACTAATTTTTGTAAAATAAAATGCACGGCACAGATCTCTTAGTCCTCCTAGGTATCCATACCATAACGAAACATTTTATAGTATATTTAAAGTACAATGTAAAATGTTTATAGGTAATTCTATTGTTGTATAAAGAATTCTTAATGATAATCCAATTTCTCTCACCTCTTGTCCGTTTCTCCCCATCATTTGACGTTGCTCCCTTCATTAGATGTTCAAACAACGCATGGCCCTTTTGAATATTTCTACTCATTACAGCTTGAAAATTTTCGTCAAATCCAGTATCAGCCTCCAATGCTATCGATTAAGAAAATTAAATTGAAAGCATAACGTTTTGTTGAAAATCGTACTCAAAAAGAAGGTATTCTAAAAGTAAGAGTACTTACATTGGCAATCTTCAATAAGATCCGAGTAAATTTCGCTAACGTTCTGCGGGTCCCTAACATCTAATGGAGGTTCCTCACGTTCCAAATGTCTTTTCCGATTAATGGTAGATGCAACAACTCGTGGAGTAGGAGGAGGTCGAAATTGTCGTTGTTGTAATCGTAGTTGTTGTTGGTTTAGCCGTTTTAATGCCAGTGCAGCAGCAGCTTCACGTCCTATCAATTCCCCTTCAACTAACGCCATGTCCTCATCCTCCTCATTTTCCTCGTTTTCTTCGTTTTCTTCACGTTCTTCATTTTTACTTACTTTTTTTTCCTCATTTTCCTCATTTGTACTTCGGATGGAATCATCCGAGGTCTCTGAATCTCCACTGGAATCAGAACCAGAATCATGTTGTTGTTGAGACAGATTAACGGGCATGAACTTGCCCCTTTTCGGTCTCGACGCCATTATTGTTTGCTGACTAAACCGATATCCTAAAAAGTGGACGCGCACAAATTCAAATTTAATTCAGTTTATTAATGCTTGTGTTCTTGTGTAGAAGACATTTTCATTGAGTGATATTTTTTCTACTAAAATAGCTGTTTTTTAAAATTCGTTTGCAGTGATATAATACTTTGTAATAAAGTACAGAAATTCTCTAAAGGTTTGCTTGTTATTAAATTCCAGTTAATTTTTATTTATAGTTCTTTATTTAATTTTTACAAGTCATTATGACGTGCACAACAACACAAATGACAGCAACTTGCAGATGATGGTAAATAGGGACTCTTTTATTATTATGAAAAGAGGGTTGATTAATATTACTAAGGCCGCCCTACGGAATTGTTTTTTTGCATTTATGGGGCAAAATTTACAAACCTTCCCACTGAAACTTGCTGGCTTCCTCTTACCTATGAGAGAGAGAAACCAGCCAAGCTGTCATTGGCCTTACTAGAAATAGACGTTCTTTTTGCTTATTTAGAAGAGCAGTACAATGATGGCAATGCTACCAATATCACTGCAGCAGAATAAAACCTTACCTACCAAATTACCAAAGTAAAAAGTAAATATTCAGAAAGCTTCAGATCTGCCAACATGTAGAAAAGCTTGGAATTGTTAGGTTTTCTGATTTGCAGTCTGGTAAATGGACTGCCAATTAAGTTACAGTGTTTACTAAGTTTGCTTAATCCATTATAGTGGCAGCACACACCTATTGAAATGTCACGGCATTAAATAATACAAACTTATTGCCAATATTGTCATAAGTAGTTTAGTTATTATCACTACAGTTGTAAGTAGATAGAAATTGAATATAATTATTTTTATGCAAACTGATATTTTCAGAATTTAAATTGATAAATTGATACTAGTCATCATCTATCAGTGAAAAATTAAGCGATTGCACATTTTTTGGTGGCACGGTTAAGGCACTATTAAAATTTGTAACAACGACAAGATATGTTCATGTCATATACTTCTTCATTATAGAAGAGGTAATATTTTTACTTACGGTTTAATCAATGAGCGATTTGGCACAGTAGATTCAATTTAAAACGACTGTCATTGGACCTGGAGTACACAAGTATTGCACTACGAGTTGATTAACAACAAATAACTACCTGTATACATTATACATCCAAAGTAACTAAGACTTTTTGTCGTAAATTTTCTAAACTTTATCTTTCAAAAATATTATTAAAGCACTTTTGTCTTTTTAACCATAAAAGTTTATTGTATGCAAAAATTTTAATAAAAGTTTATTTGCACAATGTACTTACATTCTGAAAAAATGTCAACGAATTCCCTTTCTTTGACTGTAATGTGATAGGATTGTGACTTTTGATGATAATAACGTGAGAAGTTGATTCCCGCCTGTATTTCCTTCCATCAATTCATGTTCACCAATGGCATCACTATGACTATAAACCCTTTGTCCGTACTCCCCATTCACCACGGCATGTAACGCATGTATTTATCGTTCTCACAGAAACGAATCTATTCAATAATGTTGCTAGACACATTTTCACCAGTCACTTCCATGTACTTGAATTTATAAAACTTGCAAAATTATATGAAATAGTTTAAAAATTTATTTTGCACAACCACGTCTCTAAAAGTATCAAATACATTTCTCAAAATATAAATAAATATAAGGAAAAATACAAAATAATAATGTTTTGTTAAAATGTAACTGGCTAGTTTATTTGTAATATGCGTATTTAACAGCCTTATACGCACTAGTTCGAAGTGGAGCTGGTGCCGATGCTGAAGGTGGTGGTGGTAAGTAAGTTAGTTTCTTGGGATATCCTGCTGCTTTCACCTTTTGTGGGTAGCCTCGTGGAGACGCTCTGGAAGCAGAAAGTCTGGAAGACGCTGGGATGGATTTAGTAGACTCTTGTAGATCAGCAGGATTCATGGTTGTTGTAGTCATGGACATTTCCATCATCATTCCTGAAGAACCAAGAATTTTGTCAAGCATTCTTTTAAGAGCGGTGACTTGTGGACCTTTTTGTGTGGCTGGATGAATAGATCAATTAAACAATTTGAGGTTCATCGTGATCATGACTAATTTTAATGATGAGACATTTTTTGTTAAATACCATAGTATTTTCCAGCAACACCAAATGTATCCCAACATCCAATTGGGTTTGGTACACTCGACTTGGCTTGTGGAAATATCATAATTATTCCCTTTCTAAAAGGAAAAGTAAATACAATTAGAGTATGTACGTTACTAAAATGGCATTTAAAAAATGAATTTGCACTTACCGTTCAGCCAATTCCAGGAGTCCCGAGTTTTCAACATGTCGTGGTCCATTGAATTCACTTGTATAAATTTAAAGTTTTGAAATGATATCTTAATGTTAATTAATTAGTCTTTTATAAATTAATTTTCCAATGACATTTTGCATACCTGCCTGTGAGACAACCATGGAAATAAAAGTGAAGATAACATTTTTGTGGATTCGTTGCATTTGACTGGCATTGCTGTGGAATGTAATAATAGCCAATGTCATCCATGTTGTGGTTCATGAGATCCTTTGTAAATTCCGTTTGGTCAAACTTGGAAACATTGCCTCTTGATATGTTTTGACGCTCTAATTTCAAAGCCAGTTCATGAATATTTTCCCCATATACTATAATGCACGTTTACTGTAGAATGAATACGTTCTTACGAAAAGCTTCAGTGGCGTTGGCGTCATCAAACAAAATAAAATTTATTGCTTCCGTCACTCCTGAGAACCCGCAGTTACCAATGAAATCTGTCGTTTCCGCTGACTCATTGCATGGTCCACCGTAACTATCGGAAGGCTGAATATGGAGCAGTTAATTGTTTTATCAAGTCAAAACCGCTAACTTTTACAATTTTATAATTGAGGACTGATATTATTACATACCAAGAGTTGAACCGCATCTTGAATACGCGTTTTAATAGCCCCTGCGTTTTGAATGTACGGCTCGTAAACTTGAAGGATCCTTAAACTTTGGCCTAACATATTTTTAAAAAAGTTAAAATATAAGTATTGACAGTTTGACGACATCTTGCCAATTATAACTAAATTGCACGTTAAGTACACATAATCTTACTTGGCGTAAACAGCAAATTCCTCAAACCGCTATAAACGTATAACCTTCAAGTACAAACATTAAAAGTATTTCATTATTTGAAATCGCAACTTTAAATAATTGATTTAAAATGATTAAATTATTTTAAAAAATAACCTCTTGTCCTTTAAATTAATTTTTGGGTCTTCAATAAGCCCCATCGCAAGATACTCTTTAATATCCTCGTGAACCTTGGCAGTATCGTACATTTGACTATCGGTAAGATTAAAAAGAGTCGTGCAGTAACGGTCATACTCGTCAATGTTACCATCAGGAGGACCACATCGATAATATGCTAAATAATGGTAAAGCAAAATGTATATATTGGATTTTACTTTTTAACCCGTTAAAAAATTTAATTACAATTTGCCCCATTTCTTACTGTGAGAAAATACTGCAATTCCACGAAATAGTGAAGAATATGAAATTTGGAGCATTTGAGCCATAGCTCCTCCACTGGAGAATCCAGACAATGTCACATTATCACGGTAAACATTTAAAGGCCCTTTAAACAAATCGGAAAATGAAAACATTTCGATGACCAGACATTTTTTAAATGAAACTGTTTCTGATTTCTTACCCAACATGTCCTGACATGATACAGAGGTCATCAATGTTCCCAGTGTTAGAGTAATAATGGAAATCCGCGATGTTACATGTGTTAAGACTATCATTTTAAAATATGAATTATGGTTCACACACAGTCACAAAATTACAATATTTTTTATTTAAAATTTCCTTGCTAGATCACTGCAAAAAATGTACCAAAATACATACTGATTTGAAGGGACAACTATATCCAGGTAGGTGACAACGTGTAAACTACCTTAAATTTATACTGTACTGAGCTTCTTATATTCTGGCTTGTTTGAACACTGCAATGTAAAGCGATCAATTCAGTAAGTTTGCAGACATCGACTTTACACATACCTAAATGCACTGTGTCGTCTTTTTAACATCATTGCTAACAGTGAAAAATCAACAAAAAATGACAATTAGAGCTGTTTTTGGTTTTCACACTTAAAGCGTGTTTCATGGTCTCTGCCTGTCGAAAATAAGAATAGCTGCTAGCATTGTAAATGTCAACGGAAGACTATATTTTCTTTATTTAGATAAGCTTGAAATATAACTTTATTTATTGGTATATTACTTTTACTGCTCTTTGTTAACAACTGCCACTGCAGAAAATGAAAATGGGGGCGTAACACTAAAGGAAAATAATTTTGAACAATAGAAATTAATTCAAGGGTATAGCTTATTTGTACAACTGTATAAATTCTTTGTCATGAGTCAGTTTTAACAAAAAAACCTTTCCTTAGTACACACCTCAGACACAGATTTATTACGGTGTTTAGTTGTCTGTTTGAAGTATGTACATGTGAAAAAAATACTGACATTTTAACTGCGTTGGAGTGATCAAATTTCTTCCTGGACGATTTTTAATTTTAATGATTTTATCTCATGTTTTCATTCTGAAAGTTTGCATTAAATGAACTTGATCATGGCGAATGTAAGCTTTAAAATATTATTTCATAATGTTAGTTATGTTATGTATTGGTTTCCTCTACTACTTTTATTACCAATTTATTTTAATGGGGTGAAGAAGGATGCCTAAATACAATTTTATACTGTTTTTATGCACTTTATTCTTATTCATTGCCAATCTTATTGTTATGGAATTAATGCTACTGTGCTAAACGTTGCGAGTAATAATTACCTATTGTTGTGGTACCATATTGCACGCACCATACCACACACATTTCTGTATACTTTGCCTTGAAGCTAGTTTCACACAGTAACATTTCAAACATTTTTCTCTTTCGGCTAATTGTAAATGCAGAATCCAAGAAACTGATAAAAATGCTAAAAAAATACATTCAGTCAATATCAAGCTGAGCGGGTGTATGTATGTATGTATGTATGTAATGCAATGCAATCAATCATAAGCGCGCAAAAAGGTCTTTCAACCGAAATTCAAGTTCAATGCGATTATCTAACAATTCAATCTAACGTGAGGTTGACGAGAAAGAAATGAACTGATTTCACAGAGAGTCATAGAGTTATCGCAACAATGTACAGCGCACAATGTATTCATACTACTATTGTTAGGTATTTGTCATTGAACAACGTTTTGTACTTTTTTAAGCATTATAAATAACACATCTTTTGTTCTTGAAGTTAGCAGCAACTTTTCTTTTATTAATTTTCAAATGTTTTTGCTTTATATACCGCACCAGGGGAAAAAAAGTATTAGTCAATCAAGCTTTAGTCGGAAGTACGTCTTTTTAGAGTCACAAATAGCAAGCAGTTTAAACTCAAGTTTTCAATATTTGAACTTGTAGTTTGGTGGCATTACGTAGAAAAAAATGAACAAGGAATACTGTGAATTAAATTTTTTTGTTGAATCATAATCCACAAACAGTTCCAAATGTAAATGGTCAATTATATTGTTTAACACGTCAAAAAACATCATATTATGTGATATAATTATAAAAACCACAAAGTCCGCTTGTTATGGTTTCAATAATAATAATATTCATATTCCTTTCAAGGATTTAAAACTGCAGACATGCTGTATCAAATTACTTATTTACCACCAAATACCACACAGTCAAATATATTGACCATGAAATCATTGTTGTTTTGAAAGACATTCCTACAAATCATCCATATAACCACAAACAGACAAGATTACAGGACAATGAAACGAACTCAAAATTATGACGCGGTATAAAATTAAATATACTGTCTTACATAATATTTTTAGTACATAGATAGAGATTTTTTTTATTATTTTTTTTATATTGGACAGTACACTTTACTACAACTTTGAAATGCGTTAAATTTGTGTGATTTTTTCTCAAAAAATGAGGTTGCCTCTAACTGTGTAATAGATAAAAATATTGAAGATATCTTTAGGAAAATTGGCACGTGCTACATATAATAAATATAATGTGTATAAGAGTGCGTGAATGTACAAGGATGAGAAATATATGGTGACTGACGATGAAAAAAAGTGTAGGGTTTCCATAAATTAGTTATTGCTGCTACTGTGGTAAAACAATAAAAGAAGCGTGCATACAGTTACAGCAAATTTTTAAGTAAATAATTTGTTAATGTTGAAAAACGTAAACGTTACAATGTTTGTGGTTGGTTGCTGGAATATCTTGATTGCCTAATGTGCAATTTTAGTTTTAGTAATAGATTGTCAAATTGAATTGTACATGACTACAACGATCCAGATCATGCCAATTGCGAGAAAGGTGTTTGTCACTGTTGACGGCCGTAACTATTCTTAGAATTAAAGTATGATGAATAGCGATGATGATAATTCGTATCATAATTACCATTCCCTTTACTACTGCTTACAGGCGGTGCCCAACCTTTGTTGCTACCGGAAGATTGGCTAGGATAAAAGGGCGATGACGCCGGTGGTCTACTAGTTCCCCGACCCAGAATCATATCCAGAATTCGTTTCACCACGATAATTTGCGCACCCTTTTGAGTTGCTATATGAAAAATTATACTTATATCAAGCTGCAAAATTGTAACTGGCATAATATGTATATAAAACGGAGTTATATACCATAAAGTCGTCCAGAAACTCCAAAAGTATCCCAACAACCTATCTCATTTTCAGGTCTAATAGATCTTGCCTGTGGTGCGATGATGATGATGCCTTTACGATCGGCTAATTCAAGTAGTCCAGTATTTTCAATATGACTTGAATTTGCGAATTCTCTAAAAATAAAATACTTGCATTTGTAAATGCTCATATTTCACAACATTCCATAGACATTGTATTTTTGCTTTACCGTCCACTGAGACATCCATGAAAATACAAATGTAGATAGCACCGCCTGTTGTAATTATAACCTTTTTGACATTGCTGTGGAACATAGTAAAATCCAACATCATCCATGTTATGTTTCTC
>JAHZMT010002825.1:0-22085 GCA_027743785.1 Sinhomidia bicolor
CGACGGGAATGGAAAGAGATGCGACACCCATTACCACCACAAGCTTCATGAACAGGCAGACTCTGTCCATTTTTTTAATTAAATAAAAATAAAAATCTTTTTCAAAAACTCAATTTGTAATTCAACAAATACTAAAGGTAGACTATCTTCTTACGATCGCCAAGTGTGTCGCTCATTTCGCGACTTTTTCCGGGCAGCATTAAGACCCCTTCTGTGTTTCCAAATAAGTAGTGTGGTGAGAAAAAAGAAGAAAAGGTTTAAAAGGAACATGATGCCCTGCGTTTGAAAGCCTAGCTTTCTTATTGGTGATGAACATCTGCGGTGGGCAAAGGCATAGACGCCTTTCATTTCTTCCATTTCTTCCGTTCTATATAACATTCAAACAAACAGTTTTTTACACTTGCATCAGAGCTTTACGAAAAATACATTTGATAATGTTATGCAATTACGCAGTCTGATGTGTAAAATAGAACGCAATGCACACGACCACCAACGGAACACCCCATGAGAATAACAGGTAACCTATTAATCTGTTTCTGTATCTTGCCGCAGTTTTCGAAGTTGTCTCCAATTTCCTACAAACAGCAGCATAATTCATGCATACAGTAAACACTGACATTGAAAAAATATTACTAGAAAATATTTTCCGTGAAAAAAACGTTCATTTACCAAAACATGTAGAAAAGATCAAAGCACATGACACTCCACGTCGTGTTCAGTGCAAAAAAGAAATACTGTGCGATTGCCGCTATAAAGATGAAAAAGAAAAAAAAACATTTTAAAAACTGAAAGATGCAAGCAAGTAACGTGAGTCATGCTGAGCTTGACATTATTATCGTCATCATCATATTATCCAATCCAGAAAAAAACATCAAAGGTTTGTTAGCCGTAAAATGTAATATTTTGTTTCTTATCATCATCGTGAAAAAAGTCATTAAATTATTTTTTTCTCCTACCTACGATGACGCATGCCGATGTTGTCTGAACTTGTAGACCATTTACATCAAACAAAGTTCTCGTTCCCTCCATCAACACGACAAAGAACAAGGCGACGAAAATGTTAAACTGCGTCCATCCAGCGAGATTCTGCTTGTCCCATATTGCCACGTAGATAATCAGTAGGATAAACACGATCCCAGCAGCGGCGACGCACATTCCCCCGAAAAGATGCCGATGGAAAAGCTATTATGATTTACCACAAGCACAACATCAGAGAGCATAAGCATTAAAAATATGTAGATAATATAATTGGAATTTTTATAAAAACTGAAATGAAATTCATAAAAAGTTACATAATCATCAAAGCTGTCAATTTGACAGTAGAGAATAGCTTGGTTCTTGTGATAAATGTCGTGCGAGCTAATCTTGGTATTTTCTTCATGCCAAGAAGAAGGGTCATGGTCCAGTAGCAGCTCGTCCAAACAAAACTCGTTATCTTCCACCGGAAGCCACACGGGCTTGAACCAAAACTTTAGCCCAATCTCGACAGAACCACTGGCCAATATCAAAAACCTAATAACAATAATAATAATAATGAGTGCAAAGAGAGAAAAACATGTTGAAACAAAAAAGAAAGAAACAGCCTTGCTCTTGATGTTTGAGTTTGTTCACTCTTGGTGTTTTCACTTATCAATAAATTCATTGGCCACAAGAAAGAAAAGAAGCTCTCTTAAAGACACTTGTGGCTTGTGTACTACTTGTTAGCTCATCATTGCAAGATAAGAAAAATGTGAAACGCAATAGCATTATTTTTATTATTAATTTGTTATTTAGTTGTTGCATGCATTACTTGACAAAAATCATGCTATGGATTTCGGTGTTTCAAGAGAGAAACACATTAAATTCTGTAAATTGCCCATAAAAGCGTCTCGTATCATCACCGTCTCCTTACCAAATGTCTTTTGAGTTGTTTAACGACTTTGGCAATCCCAAACAAATGGGAAATCCATGGGTTATGTTGACGTTTGTAAAGTCTGACAAGTCTCTGTGCATTGAGTAGTCGTCATCAGTGCTATTGAAGATTGCTAGGTCCCAGCCTACAGAAAGAAAAACGACACAAGCAATAAATTTTTTTGCTTTTTTTCTTTTTTTGCAAACTTTTTATCTAAATTTGTCGTTACCACAAACTCCACAAATCAAGGTTATTATACTTAATACCGTCATATTATTGGGTATTATGTTTATTTTTATGGGGAATCCATTTACAGTTTTTAGTAATGAACATTTACAGCTTTTCTGTGTAGTGTATCTAAATTCCCATAATATTTTATGGCAGAATGAATTTATAAACTAATTATGTCAAGCTTACTGTCGTCCATTATCCCTTGCATTGGCATACAACTGTACGTCTCCATTCCATTTTCATCTCTTCTGATTTTCAACCTTTCGTCGGATCCACAGCACTTTCTAAGGTGGACAGCAGGTAAACTGGAAGAGTGTGTTGTGGTGGGGCTGTCAGTAATGCTGTGCGGAGTAGGAAGCTCATGCTGTTGTTGATGATGATGATTACGCGCGTGTTGTTCGCACAACGCAATTCTTACAGTTGCTGCTGACGCTGATGATGGGGTTGATCTATTATTATGACTGTGGGAAAGGATGTGCTAATGTTCAATAAACTCTTTAAAAAATATAGCGTGCATTTTTTTCCTTTCCCTTTTTATGCGCACGGAATTCAGAATATTAATCAGGACACTTACGCAGCAATGCAGAAGGTTCCGGGCTCGTATTTCCTATGGAAGGATAATATATTTAAGGTCTCGTCATCATCGAGTCCTTCAATAAACTCGTCTTCTGTAGCATTTTTATATGACAATGCGGACTCGGAGCAGTTCAGCCTTACGCCATTATTTGCAATGCTGCTGCTGTTGCTGCTACGACGTTTAAAAAGTAAAAAATAGGCTATGCATACTCAACGTTTGCTTTATTTTATTTACTCACACGCAGTTAAATATTTTTATGTTTGAACATTTGAACAAGGCAGCCGTTAAAAAATTTACCTGATCGAGTCACTACTATTATTGCTGTTGTGGGAAGCGGTTGATGTACTTTCAACTGAACGATTGTTTTTTGCTATACTATCCTCAGTGTAATGTTCACACCTATGCTTATCAATTTTAGTATTCCTGTCCAGCGATAAGCTCAGTTCTAGGTCTACCGCTGCACCCAATATACTATGCATCTGGCAAGCACACACAATAAATAATGCTACCGCTAGAAAACTGTCCAAACGCTTTAATCTTTTGCCAGCCATTTCAAAGTTGATGGTTAACTATAGTTCTCTAACAACTTAAATTAATAAATTAAACAAGCGTCACACACCACTAATTAATGAATGCAGCTCACTTGTTAGAATATGGCACAACAAAAACTGCACAAAGTATGTGTTAGGCACACACAAGAGCTGCAGCACATTTTCTTGCCACGAATTATTATTATTGTTGCGCATTCCTCCACTTGGCACATTGTATTTCTTTTAATTAGTTTAATAATGATTCTATTGAAGCACGGCTACTACTGACTAATTGCAGATGACATTTAAGCAATTTTGCTTGCTCTTCTTTTTTTGTAGCACAATAAATGGGATATTATTATGAGTATATATGCAAAGTACACACTATTTCGTCAGACAGAGGCAGAGCTCATTTTGAGTGCGACCTTACATGCACGCTGATAGAATTGATCTGTAAAACTGCAGTTGCACCATAACACCACCACAATAACCAGCAGCAGCACAAAAGCATGATGATGATGATGAGCGAATGAATACAAATAATTTTATTATAGAAGCGCGTTTCAGCAGAACTGTTAGTTATAGTTAGTGTGTTCGTATTATTATCATGATCGTACTATAAGCAGGAGAAGAAGAACGACATGACACATTCTCCTCAACTGACGACGACGACAACGACAACAACGACGCCTCAACTGTCTACTTAATTAGACTGCTGCTGCTATATGTTGCTTCGGTTGCTGTTGTTTTTGAACAGAGAGAAGAGGAGTCTTACCACAGCAAGCAACCAGCTAAACTGAGCATAATAATAATATTAATATCCTTGTAGTCGATAGTCGAGTCGTGGCATGTCATTTCACCATCTTCATGATGATGATCCCCACACCACCATCCTCACAACTCGTCCAGTTTAATAGTTTGAAGTTTATGAACTGTGAACTTGAGTTTTATGAATGCACTCTCAACTCACAAGAAAATCTTGTCGCTGTGAATAATAATAACATATTTAATAATTATTATTATTGTTGCTTACTTAAGTACGTGTAGTGCTCATTATTACATTCATTCTTTTGATTTACATACTACTAGGAAATTAATGAGTTCATAAGAGTAGCAGCAGCAGTGGCAGCATTTTTTTATACTCTTTCTGCTAAATCGAATCGGCTGCTTGCAAAAATTGCAAGAGTAGGAAAAGGAAGAAATAATTGCCATTTTATCACTACCTATGTCAATATACGTATACGTACATTCAAACAGAACGGTATATAGTAATATTAAAACAAGTAGCAGCAGTAGCAGTAGGAATACGAATTCTATATCGCTACCAATTTTTGCAGTTTTTGTCTTTGTTTTACGTTTTTTAATATCGTGTTCGTTTAATTACACACTCGGGGCAGCCAATGTCACAAGATAGTCTCCTCTTCTCTCTACCGACTGTGTATGTAGATATTAATAATATATTCAAATGGTATGATATTACGTTGTAAAAATTTAATTTAATTCTAGTAGTTATCGGGTACTTTATATTGTATTATATTCTTCTAAAAATATTTCTACTTTCCCGTTTCAGTATCCGTGTAATTTTTTTAGTGGCCTGTTTTCTCTGAATTTTCAAGTAGCGTGATCATCATCATATCGTCATCATAAAAAGAATAGTGATGAAAAGGACATTTTGTAAAAGCTGGGATACTTGACCAGATCCGCTAATCAAACACACACGCACTTCATGTGAATGAACAGATGCTCATATTTTAATAAAAATTCATTAGCGCAACCAGAGTCGTCTAATCGGTTGTTATTTTATCAGTCACTTTTCCCCTCTCCTCTCTCCGCCACTACTGACAATGCAGAAGAGTGACAGAGTGAGCATGCAGCACAGTGCATGCAACACTCTGTACTTTTTATTTCTTCTTTGACTTACTTTTTATTATTGTGCTAGCAGCGAGGAAAATGTCATTGGATGAAATTAGAGTGGAGATCCAGTAGTGGATGAGATGGAAGTTTCTGGGTCACTGAAATGATATGATAATAAGTGTATGATGGTGAGTAGCAGCAAATTAAATGATCAAGGAGTGCGTCCACTATAGTCTCTCTCTCTTTCCTTTCTCTCTCTCTCTCTCTACTGTACGACTTGCTTCTCTATAATAATAACATAATTGCAATAAACATGCTAATTTCGCGAATCCCACTGGGTATTTTTTGATTAGACAAATTAGAGGTTTGGACAAACAAAACATTTTATTTTTTCTTCTCTCTGGAGCGCGAGCGGTATGTATGGCGTGTGTATGCATAATCTAAAGCGAACCGACCCATCATGATCAAGCTGCACTCATCTTGTAATAAAGCAATTGGTGCCGATGGATGGCTAGAACACGTTCTTATAGAAAAGTTGTCATATCAATGTTGTACGTACGCGTAGGAGTAAGGTAATTTTTATAAAATAATAATAAATTATTTTTATCAAAATCATTATCGTCAGCAAACAAAGTTGACAGTGCAAACACCAAAGATCATCATCAAAGGATAGATGATCTTTGGCAAAGAATTTCAAAAATTCTTGTTATTTCAATTCACTCCGTCTTACCGTCAGTCACTCTGGTTCACATGTTAGGCATGTCGAAAAACGCCAACTCAAACACGGTTCCTCCAAAGGGAATCCTGAGAAACTCGCATTCATCAAAGAAGGAAGTTTGCAAGGGAAAATGTTCACTTCCTGCGGCAGGAACATCTCCACATGACCATGCGCACTTTGATGAAATGAACATTTTGGAAACTCATCATCCAGGTTTTTATCATTATAAACTTAGTGGTGACAAGCCATGATAAGCCAAAAATAGCATTAATTGTAATCGCTGTTCTCGCATGCAGATGGCAAGGATTACGGTCACATGAAAATAGACGAGCCGAAAACTCCGTATCACACGTATAACGAGCCGCTTTCTGAAGATGACTCTCCGAATAAGCAGAAAGTGCGGCGTGGGAGCGTCGACTACAACAAGAGCAGCAATGTGGATCCAAAAACGTTGTCAAACAAGTTGCTGGATAAGCAAAATGCTGCTCCAAAATCCAGCGCTGTGCAGTCGACAAATGACGAAGAAGACGAGCACATGAAAGAATTCAAAATGAAGAGAGCAGCTCACTACGAAAAAGAGTTTGTCAAATTGTCTCAGCTTCCTCCAGAGGATGAAGATTGAAACACAAAATTGAGTTTTCGAGATTGTTCGGAAAAAATAAATAAACTCCAGATTAAATTCCCTTTGCTTTAGTAATATTTTTTTGAACATGACTTTATTTGATAATCGGCAACTTCACAATGCTTCATACACTGGGTCATCCACAATCACAACCATTCTTCCGTCAGAGTCAAAAGCATCGTAGGTGGGCACCCACCGTTTTGGATGCGCATGCTCCTGCCTGTTTTTCCCAGATATTCTTCCTGCAAATTCTAGCGTTCTTGGGTACGTGGGATAGTTAAGTCCTTCCCGAAACTGTCGAGGGTCATCCGTCTGAGGGCGAAAGCAGGGTGGCTCTACTTCCTCAGCGCCGAGATTTTCATTGGTTATCTGGAGCATATACTTGGCTGCTAGGTGGATAAAAATAATTCGTAGTCCCCAAAGCAGGCTAGTATACTTGAGATAACTGTGAGATTGGGAGAGGGGCAGGATGGCAATCAATACGATTCTTGTTATTGCAAAGACTATGGTAAACAGTATCCAGCAGAGGATAAGGCACCTATTTTTCTTTGGTTTTCACATGCTTTATAATTATAATACACTTGGAAAAAGGTCAATTTGCATGATAGCTTATCAATCATTTTCGTATTTTACCTGGCCAATGCCAACTAGTAAAAGAAATTGTATGAAAAATAGAACAGCCGCTGTCACTACGATCCAGTTTGTGGAGTTGTCTGTTTAAAAATTGCTTTAATTTTGTTAAATATGGAGCGTGCAGTTTTGCTAAAATAATACTTTTTAAATTTATTTAAAGGGAGAAGGAACCTACTCCAATCTCTAATGAGAGCTCTGTATTTTGCCTCCGCATCCGCATACCGGTTACTAGACCCATACCTTGAAAGAAAATGAGACAACAAATGAAGAAAAATACATATTTTCGGTTTGATTGAAAGAAATTCACTAAAATACTGAGCGTATTTTTGTGCAGAGCTCAACAAAAGTAGCAATAATTACTCTGCTTTAATATCGTTCAATACATTTGGATTGGCCGTGTCCCTGAATATGAAGATTAAAAGAGTGGCAGCTCCGTTCAGAAACCAAAATAACTAGTGGTAAATAAAATCTTTTAGCCATTAATATTAGAAGAGAAGACTTTATTAAACATAACCAACTACGTACATACATGTAGTTACCATTTCAAAAAGTGCGATAAGCCTAAGTATTCTCTTTAGATTTACGCGTGTTATCACGTTCGCCCATCCCATTATCCCAGCAAAAGCTGTGCTTATGCACTTGCTTTTTTTAGATTCTTAAATAGTCTTGAACTGCCTTATTTCCGATTTTTTTTACAAATAATTTTTTTAGGCATCAATGGTTTCTTTAGATTCTCAGATTGGATAAATCTTCATCAGATTTTTCTTTTTTAAAGTTTCTAAAACGACCACCTGTAGCCTTGTGCAGAATGTCGCATACATAGGTCGCATATGCAAACAAAATAAATTTCTAATAGAAGTAAAATACTTTTAAACATTTCCATAATTTAAATGGTTTATTATTTTTCTTTTTGCATTGGCATCTTCACAATATCCTGACCTTGTCAAAAGGTTCATCATCATCATATAAGCACAAATATATTTCTCTAAATAATCTACGTGTGTAGCAATCAACATATTATATGACTGCTGTGTTTTTTCTCTTGTTCCCATAAACTTTAATAGCGAATTTCGCTGTAACAATAAATATTCTTACACATTTTGTAACATTTTTTTGCAATCTTCTTCTATAGATTGCTGTTATTACTTTTAAAACTGTTAGTAATTTATAACTGATGCTAAAATTTTATTCCTAGTACATTTTAGCAGGTACATGAACAAAAAATGCAATAATATGCAATGCAACGTAGAGCTTGTCGCCTATAAAAACAACTAGCGAGTCCGACAATATTTCTTTTAATATCATGTCACTTTTTTGCTAATTACCATATAATATGTTAATAATATATGGTATACCAGGTTGGTATACCATATAAACTACTCACAGTTAATTTTTCATTTGCGATTTGTAAACAAATCCACTGATGTAGCATATAATAATAATTATTATTATTATATACTCTTCAAAATACTTGCCATCATCATCTTGTCGAGCAAACTTATATAACGAAGACTACCACAATTAACATAACTTTGTTCCGCTCACTGTATGTACAATAGGTAATTATTCTCTATATACATTTTAATGTCAACATTATCATTGCAACAATTATTATTATAATAATAATTTAATCAAATATAATATATTGAACTAGCTATACTAACCAACTTTACCAACTAATATGACAAAATGACTCAGTTCAATTAAGTAATAGTGATTGAATTAAATAATATATAGTTTATCAATCTAAATCATCTCTAAAATAAATTGTTATATAATTTAAGCACAGTCTTTAAAGAAGATTTTTTAAATTAAAAAACACCGTATGGCAAAGTTTTTTTTGGAAAATTATATGAAATTCACTACAAAATAATAGTGGCTTAATAGTTGCTTGCTTGCATGGTTAAAAAACACAATACACAGTAGTACTGTGCAATAATAAATAATAATTTTATAGGGGATACGAAAGTTGAAGAAAAAAGTTAAGTTGAAATACTTTTTTTACACCAAAAGACTGCGAGAAGGTATATAGCATTCAAACAATTACTGAATTAATAATTACAATTTGTTTTTTCCTAGATTGATTCTAAATGCGAACCACCTATTCTCGACGCATAGCTATGTAAAACTTCGTAAATGTGAATGTACTGTTCTTTTGTTTGTACGGCGCCAGCTCGATCTTGTCTGATTTTCAGTACAATTCGGGGTATGTCTACTTTGTTCTGTGCATCGTACTCCTTCATCGCTATCTCACAAGCGACAACGGTACCACTTCTGCCTGTGCCAGGACTGCAGTGTACCAGTACTGGAGTTGGCTCCTTTGTAAATTTTTTTGACCTGTTGAGAAAGTCGATCGTCATTTTGGGCGACGCTGGAACACCCTTCTCTGGCCAGGAGTGGTACCAAAAGTGAACAACGTCTCGTCTCAGATTTCGCTCCATGTCCTGCGTTGGTAAAATAAAATATACAGTTAATTTGTTGCTAATTTTATTGAACTAATTTTTGATTTGTAGTTATTTTCGATGAACTTACCTTTAGCACAAGGTAAGATGTTATGCAGTTTTCTACAATATCTCTTTTCTCCAAAGTTATTTGAAAGTCGCCGTGAAGTTGGCTGCAGTCTATTGTTTCTGAGCGAGGGTAGTACTCTGCACATTTTGCCTGTCAATTTTCATTTACAAAAAACGTTACTTTTTGGAATCTTATGTACAATTTAATAAAAGCAAAAACCAAACTTTTTCTTACAATGCCCCCTTCAGCAAAGTCAGTTAACATTAAAATGACGCGAATTTGTTGATTGCTCCCTGAAAAATATTTTCAATGTTTCATTAAACTAAATAATAATTAGAAAGACAGTTGAACAATTTGGAATGATTTTTTTCTTACTCTGACGAAATTTGCATTGATATAGTCGGAATTGGGAATGTCATCAAGGAAGGTAAGAAGTACCCTCGTGTCAGGCATTGGAATCACGTTGGCATATCTGTTTTTTGTTTCCGCTCCGTTGGGAATGTCATCCAAAGTTGCTGTAATATTTGGAATAGCTCGGAACTCATTTTCCAGTGCTGCGATATCCGATAAAGTGCTTGCCAATGCTTGTGCATTCACAGGCCTTGAAGGGGCATTCTGAAACGGTAATATTTTATTAAAACCCGTTTCGCATATACATACGGTCAACTCGCTAACTATCATTCACAAATCTCATTCATCTACAATAAACGAACGCTATTACAGAAATACTTACATGATCATCAAATGCAGCGTTTGTATACGAACGCTTGGAGCCGCGCAGCCTTTGTTTCCTTCTGAAACTGTTGTAAACGGAAATGTTGTCCAAACTGTAATCATCCAGCGTTACCGGTGTACATCTCTTGGCAAACTTTGTTTGTGACTGGCGATGCCGCATTATAAGCTGTAATTTACATAGAAGCAACCAAAATATTTTTTTAAAGTTAGAATATCCTCGAGTCTATCATTTTTAATATCCGTATTTCTTCTCCAAACTTTCTAAAAGAGAAACTAAACAGTTTTTCTAAAATGTTTCCCATGCCGGAAATCGAACCCGGGCCTCTTCAATATATCTGGTCGCGACCATGACCATTTTTTGGCCTTTTCTATTGATCTTCATTTTCTTCAAAGAAGGTATTTCAAATAGGTATAAACTTACCAGTCCAACGCCAAGCACAAAAAGACACACTGCTACAATTGACGCCACCGTGATTGCCACAATAATGCCAGAGTTTTCGTCGGCTGGTTCCTGTGCTGATACAAGTTCACTGGCAGAGATCATTCCCACTTTCTTTACCTGTTTAATTTCAAACGAAAAAACAAATCGATAATAATGCAGTTTCGTGAAATTTGTAGAATTTAAAAAAAAATATTTGTCGTAATGTCAGCTTTTGGAAAGTATTTATTTATTTATCTCTACAAAGTTTCTCATTACCATTATCTCACAACTTATTCTCGTTCATTATTATTAAATTTGTTTCTCGGCAGAAATAAAATGCACGTCTAGTTTGCTGAATCCAGGAGCAAAAACTATTTTTACGGTGCAATAGCGTGTACATGATAACCTTTTCATCTTGCTTATAACAACATTCTTACAAATTTTTATTTGTTCTCAAGTTGATTGACCTTACTTGTCTTGTCTGTTGGAGAGTCACTAATCAAAGCTTGTATATCCGCATGTGATTATAATCACAGTTTTTTTTACAAGATCCTTGCAACTGATTTAAATTACGTGATGATCAGCTAGATTTTTACCAAAATAAGCAGTAAAGAAAGCTCATGAGTGTGTGATAAGACATGCCACAAAACATTGACCTATTAAATTGAATAAAGAATAGAACTAGAAGTACGGCTTCAAAAATGCAAATTGTGCATGGCAATGCATACTTTTGACTTAATCCCACAACAAGTTGCTGTATTTAAATCAATGAATAGTAGTAATAGTATCATAGTGCACCTGACAAGGCTCATAAAAATCAAAAGTGGTAGTAATAATAATAACATTAATAGCTTGATATGATAATTCGGAATGTAAGACAAGCTACATACATGCACGCCTTGCCTAACTGATAAAAAGGCTAAAATAGATTTTAACCTTCAATTCAATCCTTTCTTAAATTTCACTGCAGTTTACACAGCTAATAAACTTCTACTTCAAGGACCTCTCTAAAAAAAGTTAATCGTATTCGTATTGACTTGAGATTTATTGTACACTTACCAAAAAATCCCCAGCATGTTTACATTGTGAAAGAAAATGAAACTTACAAATTTTTACAGTGTACAATTTGCAAGTACACAGCATCAAATGTCGAAATCTATCTATACCAAATCATTACTCGAAATAATAATGCAAACACGCAACATATATATATATATTTTGACTGAAGTGCAAATGAAACTGAGAGAATATGGTGAAAAAAATGTATATGATTTTTGAAGGTTGAAGTTGAAGGTTGCGCTAAACGTAGCCACTATATATACCTAAATTCACTACAATTCTTTGTGCTTTGAATAGTGATCAACATCAACCATTTCATTTCACTAACTCAATAAAAAAAATTATATAGATAATACATCATATAAAGCCTTTGCATTTTTTTTTAAATTCTGCTCATTTCACCTAAAATTACATGCGTGACTAGTAACAAAAGCTCAAAAATCTGTAGGCATATTTGATGAGTTTTAATATTTTTCCGTCCAACTATTTATTTTTAACATTTTTATTGTACGCTCAATAAATGAAGATGTCTGCACCGCTGTGCAGAATTTGGGTTTTACAAGATAATTTATCATCATGATCATCATCATCGTTATTCATTAGAAAGCAAAAAATAAGCTTATCTTACAATTTTTATGGAGCCTAATCAAACCATTGTAATATTTTTTTAAAAATTAATATTAATTCTTTCTTTTAATTTCAAAGTTAAACTTACCCTTTTAATAAACATTTCAGTGCTGTTGTTAAAATTGCTACTCCCATCCTCGTTCCCACCTCCTCCACCATCAGCAGCAGACTCGCCTGTATTATTAGCGCTGTTGTTTTTAGCGTCAGTACCTCCACTGCTAGCATTGCTTAACCTTGATGAATCATTCCAAAGTTTGACGAAGGATGAGGTTAGCTCCTGATCATAACTTCCATTTTTATTGTTCACATAAAAATAGACATCCAGCAGATTCTGTGTTGCCGACGAGGTTAAATTACTGCTGCTGCTCATTCCCTCCTTAGCGTCCTCGCTAATGTTTGCATTTTTAATGGTGGATCCAGCAGATGATGAAGAGACTGAGCCCATTTTTGTACTTCGACGAGATCGTATCTGCGATTTGTTGTGATGATGGGCGGATATTTCTTCTTCTCCAATCACGCCAGATTTATTGCCTAACAGTTCACTGCTTTTGTTGAGATTCGATGATGACTCACTCGATTGCGCACTTGTTTCATTTTTCCCACCAACACCACTTACACCATCTTTTCCACCACCAGACTTTGTCTTTTTTCCGTCGTCCCCATCCCCTGAAGATGCTGGACTGGATGGTGGTGACGTTAACGGGTATGTTCCTTTTGGAGTGGTTAAACCCTTTGTAGTTGTTGCCGTTGCAGGTTTAACCGTTACTGTTGTTGTTGAATTTCCAGCGGATTTGCTTGACTCGCAGTCAGGTTTCGTGTACACAACAATTTGTTCTGGCTCCACTTTTATTTTCCTGTTTGAAAAATAATTACAAATGAATAATGCATTTTATACTCATTTTAGACCATCCACTTTAAATTTTTATTCAAATAAATTACGAAAAAAACCATCGCATTAAAATCTATGCATTAAAATGTATTGCCAATACATTTTTTTAAGTTCAAGTTTACTACACGAGTGATCATCATCATCATCATCGTAATGATTAAAATGACCTTGTGAACAATTTCATTTTAGTTGAGCGAGTAAAGCATTACATTATGAATGAGTAATGGATTGTTGTGTGTTAATTGTGTGATGTGTGTAGCAGAAAAGCTGAAAGTGCTAAAAAGAAGAAAGCATAATGAAGCACGCATACTGTGCAATTTGTACAAAGCTCTTAATTAATCTCATGGTTATTCATTGTTTTTTTATTTGCATCTCTCTCGTTATCTGATTTACCTTTATGCGAAGAAAAAAATAACATGTTCTCGTTCCAGCCATGTGCAATAACAATACAAATTGTACACAGAAAATTTGCATGCATGCCTTGCAGTTTCATATCTTGATACTTTTTATAATAACAAGCCAATGGGCAAAAATAACAAAGTAATACTGTGCGCTAAATACCTATCTCCTCTCATCTTGAAAATTATGCATGACTTGAGTTAAATTACAGAGAAGCCATAAATTTCAACGTTGTAACATTTACTACCTTTTCACCTTAACACTTTGTTCCTTACCAGAACTGTTTTCATCCTATTCCGCATTTATTTCGTAGAATACACGGATTACCTAGTTTAAAAAAATAAAGATGTACCCAAAAATCCCTGTCCGCCCACGCATATTATAATTTTAAAACCTGTTATTAGTCGTTTTGTTCATTGGGTCAAATATTTAACTATGCTGAATATCATTATATACCCAGCTGTAGTTCCTGTAATTTACAACGATGCGTCCAAATAATGCGGAACCACACATAATATGTGATTACTTGATAAGGTGGTAATTTGAGCAAAGTGCATGCTTTAAAAATTCGCAGTATATCAACCAATTTTGGATCTCTCTCTGTTTGACAGTTTATTCTAATTTTCAGTAATAACAAGTGAAATTATATGATTTGCCTCATTAGCAAAAAATAAAAAAAGAAACTGAGTTTGGAACATGTCAGCATACAAAGTGCTCTTTCCCACTAGTCCCCTCCTGTTATCATCGTGCACATAATAAATGTTCTAAAAAAATTATTCGCTCAGATAAAAAAATTTAACAATACATTTTCGCAGTCACCATCATCATCATGTCATTAAGTTAGCATCTTCAGTCCTCATACCACATTCCAACAAAACAGCAACAATTATGTGTAGCATCCATAAAACTGCCGTAAAAATTTACTTTCGTTCGTTTCGCTCAATTAAGTTAAATAATTTACAATTGAAATACAAACTAAACGCATAATGCCGCAGGTATCCACCAAACATTTCTGTATAATTGTGCAATCAGTTATTTGTTTGAATTTAAATTTTAACGACGACAATGACGATGATGAAGCTGACAAAAAACTCAGGTAAACTAGTACGCGTACTGCAGAATAGACGCTCTATGCTACTATTTATTCTGCTAAAAAGCTAGGCCAAGGGATCACAGTAAAAAATCATTATTATGTCAATTTCAGCATTCTATTTTTTCCCCAGAGAATAATATAAAAAACACAACTACTACGACATGACATTGACTATATTTTACTGTAAAAAAACTACACACCACTATTTATTGACTGTACACACGTACAGCATTGTT
Organism: Sinhomidia bicolor; assembly: GCA_027743785.1. Lineage (NCBI taxonomy): Eukaryota > Metazoa > Arthropoda > Collembola > Entomobryomorpha > Entomobryidae > Sinhomidia > Sinhomidia bicolor. The sequence goes on from JAHZMT010002825.1 coordinate 15,027, forward strand.
TTTAAAAAAATAACCCATGTACTACTACTCTGCATACTTTTTTTGTATCTAAATGAGGCGCTAGACATTTCCTGGTATAGGTATTTATTTTATTTTTTTATTTAAAAAAATATTTTTTTTCCACTTTTCTTTGTTTGTCGATGTGCTTGTATGTTATCATGATGATGGGATCTTTTTTTAGCAGCACTAGTGTTTCTTCTTGTTATTAAAACAGGTAGATAGCAGCAAGTGAGTATATTATTTCACTATTACTAGCCGTAGATAAGGATGCTCAACACGTTTTCATTATTATCGTAAAAGAAATTATTACGAAACGTAAACGGCTTATTAGGTATGCGCGTAGACAGCGCGATAAACGGTTAACTGTTGATGCCTTGCAGAATCACAATAATAAATAAAACGTGACATGCGAGAATAATGAATCAAGTTTATTATTTGACGACGACGCTAGAAAAAGGTGGTTGGTTGGTAGGTGCGATGATGCTTCTGCTGCTGCTGCTGTGCAATAAAAAGAGATAACGCATTTATGAAGTTAATAATTATTATTTTATTATATTATATTATGCGTTTTCGAACATACAAACATGGTGACATAATGCATAGCTGCTGCTGCTGATGCTGCTACAGTGAAATTTAAAACTGAATGTATGAATACCTGGTTTAATCATCGTAATTACTCTATTTTATTGGCAGTTTGATTGAAAGGTTGCATTAGAATCCCCGTAGGACGATACACCGTCCCCACTGCTTCTTTTCAGATAATAGCTCATTAAAAGAAGGGGCTGAGCAAAACCAAAATGCTTTAATTGCTGAAGGGTGCAGATAGTAATAAGTGGTGCATGTTTGTTGCAGGAGCACTGCAACAGCCGCCACCGGGCAGATAAGCATCTCACGTTCATTAACATTCATCATTTTAAATGACAAGCCTTAAAAATTAAAAGGTGAAGAGCGCGTGAATTTTATCGAGTCAATATGTAAGGTTATATGCCTCTGCCTCTGTTGCTACTACACTGCTGTTGGTTGATTAAAGTAGAAAAATGTTGCAAAATTTATTGCACTAATAAATTGATTAGGCATGTATAATTTAAGAAGAGAATGAATGCATGTGTGGTGTATTGGCTAATTAACAGCGCCATTAGAATCATCATCGTTAGGCTCATAAAATTCTACACACATATGTCAGTGCTGAGTGCAATCTCTTGCTCAATCGAAAAAGAAAAAGAAGAAGAAAAAGCTGCTAATTTATATGTTTAATTCTACACAAAAAATGCACACGTGCCTACTTTTGCGCTGCCAATATTACTCAATTTTCCATCACGTACTTTTGAACATGTCAATTTGAAAGCTATTTAAGTAAAATTTTACATAAAGATTTACTGCACCCACGCTAACCCATTATTTAAAAGCGATTTTTATGCTATTTCTTTAGAAAATGAAAAAAACGAAATATTTTAAAAAAGGGAATAGTACTTACTGTTGAGTTCCATAAACCGTGACGATCATTCTTTTAAAGTTTGACAAATGTGAGCAGAAGACTGGCTGGGCCACATCCAACACCATTTGCACCATCATGGGAACATGCACCTTGCCAATACCAAAGGATTCTCCTTTTCCAAATGGCGTTTTAATTTCTGCAGCATCCTGCTTGTCTTTAGATGCCTTGTCTGTTTCACTCGTGTTTACCTTTTGTCCCTCTTTGTCCTTGCCAACAATTGTGGCTGTTGTTACAGTGTCTGGTGCACCAGATGGCTTTATTGTTGTGCTGCCAGCATTCTGCTGCTGCTGCTTCCTTTGCTCCTCTTCACTAATTTCATTGTCCTCCATGCTTCCCGGTATTTGACCACTTGTCGGTGGTGAACCTGTTCCTGCTCTTGTGGTGCTCAGCACAGTGGTGGTAGATCTGCTCTCATGATCATCATCCGTAGACTTTGAGTCGGGTGATATTCCAATTGGTGGGTAAATGTCAATATCAATTGTTGGTGTGGGGATAGCACTCTCTTGATCCGCCGTGATGGGCACTTGTGACGAGCTTGACTTGGTCAAATTCCCTAAATCATCCCAGAACTGAGGAGGAGTTGGACTTGGACTAAAGTTTCTTCCATCAACAGACACTCCCACTGGAGTACTCTGAGTTCCATTTGCATGTTCTTCCGGATTATGACCACCCTCCGGTTCTTCAGACGAAGCAGCAGCAATATTGTTACCCTGACTGGCAGGATGCATAACATCTTGGTGATGGTCGACATGCTCAGAGTCATCGTCATGGTCATCATGATGATGATCATCTGGATAAGAGTCGGGGAATGAGTATGAGTACATTGATGACGTTGTAAACTCATACGAGCTAGATGTGAAGTGTGGATGCTCCACTTGAGTAAAGTAAACACTTTTTATGTTCTTTGAAGAGATGGTTGGCGTGGGTGCAATTTCATGCTCTGGCATCATCATTACAGGTGTGTTTTCAACAGTCCTTTCCTTTTCCTCCCCTTGTTTACCATCATGACTTTGCTCGTCTTGGTCATTGCCTTTGTGAGAATCATCGTCATGACTTGACTGTACTATCCCAATCTCAGTAGCTCCATATCGACTTGTGCTCCTCTCCACATTCTCCACAACATGACTAACAATGTTGCCGTCCGGTCCTTGACCACTCTCAAATGTTGAGTGTGTGGCTGTAAAAATAGACGAGGGAAGGACAGGTGTGGGGAGCAAATTTGGATGAATGCTACTTGCCTCCCTTTTCTTGCCATCATCATTCTCACCACCTGTCTCATCATCATCATCATGATTCTGAGATGATATTGTAATCTCAGCAGCAGCCGTGTGGGCGGCAGTAGGCAAAACATGGGGAGTAGTTTTCACTACAGTTTGTGTGACAGTTACCGTTACTGAACTCACACTCGCTCCGCTATCGGCAGATTGTACATGCAAATTTCCGCTACCAATCCCGGGCACTACACTTCGCGAGCGAATCTCTGAGTAGTAATCCCGATATCGGTTGTCGTGACCATTTGCCGACTTTTTCTCAGGCTTTTCTCTTTCCGTTTGCTCTGCGCCATTACTTACATCCTCACTTTCTTCTACCGCTGCTGAGTGAACTCCCATGGGTATAGGATAAGGAGTTGGATTTTCAATGGACAGGTATTCTGTCGTTGCTTGCAAATCACCATCATCGTCATCCCCGTGATCATCACCACCATAAGAATTGCGTGTAATGCCAAATTCCTCTTTAAACACTCGCCTTGATGAAAATTGTGGCTGGTTATTATATCCCGTATGTGGATTGTGACTAATTGACGGTCTAATTACGTGCTCTGCCTCTCTATAATCCGTTTGTCCACTGGCCGCTTGAACCATTAAACCGTTTGTTAAGCTGCTACTACTATTTAATCCTTCCACTATAGACGATGAAGCCAACGCAAATGTTGGGCTAGTGGGAGAAACGGGTTCCTCAGTTGGTCTGGGCGTTGGAGTGTACACCCGCCGGCTGGTTAGTTTCACTCTTCTCATCTTGTACGGTGGTGTGGGCAGCGCATTGCTGCCAACAGGTTTATTGCTCTCTTCCTCTCCAACTCCAGCAATCGTTGCGGTTTCATCAATTCCACTACCGCCAGGAGAAGCAGAGTTCTCAGGCAAGTTGTTGATGTAGACAGAGTCATCGCGATCTCGGATTATGATTGGCTTGGGTCGCTTTACTTTCCCATAATTTGACGATGCTGAAGAAGAAGGCGACGTTCCAAAGCCTAGAATGGCTCGACTAGACGAAAGTGGTGCTGAGCTATTGCTACTGCTGTTGTTACTTTCGTTCACACCAAGAGCTCCACCGGAAGCAAAGGCTGCTGAACTTTGCTGTTGCTGCTCTGCTTCTCTATCATCGTCCTGACTAGCATTTAAAAGACTGTTTGTCGACTCGGTTGTTGTTGAAGTTGCTGCAGCCACCCCCGCCACAGTTGATAAACCGGAATCCAGCAAGCTGTTTGTACTGCCGCCACTGGACGATATGGGGGGAATAGTTGGTGGAGCAGCAGTTACGCTAGTGCTACTACTTATCTCAGTATTGTCTGCCCCATCTGCTGCTGAATTGCTGGGCAGTGTACTTGTGAGAATGGAGTTTTCGTAGATTGAGCTCAACGAGGATCCCGGTGTTACCGCTGATGATGATGACGTGCCATTACCACCACTACTACTAGCTCTGCTGCCAAAAGGGAGTTTCTTGCGCTTGATAATCCTATTGTGTAGATTGTTGTTATGATTAGTGTTACTATTATAATTATTTATCACAGACGTGGTGGGACGAGCACTGCGGAGTAATGGCGGTGACGATGATGATTGCTGAGGTTGATTAGTTGTGCGTAGATTTGCATTACTCCTTGATTGAAACGAATTAGCATTCAAGTCAAAGCCACTGTTACTGCTGCTACTATTATTATCATTGTCATTATCATTATTGCTATTTACGTTGCCACTACTGCTATTACTATCAAGATTGCTATCTGTGTGATTTCTATGACTAATTGTATTACTATCACTTGTTACGCTATCATCATTATTGCTATTGCCACTTGGCGTGGAGGTTGGTGGTGGTTTCATTGTTGTAGCACTCGCTGCGGTTGTTGTCGTAATTGCATTTAATTCACTTTTAGAACTGAGGCCACGTGTGCCCAAACGATTATTATTTGTCAGTCTGGATCCACTCCCGCTGCCACTCCGACTCAACTTGTTTGCAAGTTGCGAGGAAAATGAAAACGTTTGCGGGTTGGTGGTGGGGGCCGGGCGCAGAAGGGAAGCGTACGTGGTCGCTCCCATTGACTCGTCGCTGTCCAAATCCTGATCGTCCTCTGGTGGGAATAATCGTGTCACCACCAATTTCACCGCGTGCCTCACTGTCACCTTCATTGCCACCAGCGTCATTTTCATCCCCAGCTGAAAAATAGGTATCACCACTTTCTTCATCCTCCTCCTTGTCTAAACTTGTCGACGCGTCCGTTTGATCATTGGCTGTTGATGATGATGACGATGATGACGATGAAATTCCTCCTTCATCTTCTCTGACTGTTGTACTTGCCAAAGTATTATCATCATCCTCATTATTTTTATTTTGCTCGGTGCTTGTTTCTCCTGATGATAATGACAGTGATTGTTGCTGCTCACCATCGTCCTCTTCATTATCATTTGATTTGGTAGCGCTTACCCTGGTCCCGTTTCTCTGTGGTTTCTCTAGCGAATCTTGCGAATCAACCTTCTCACTAGCTGACGCTTTTGTTAGGAATCTGGGTGACGCGTCATCATCACCAACAATACTGCTGTGACGCTTTGCTAATGGAGATGATGACGGGGATATATTAGCGCTTTGAGCTGTGCTTGTCGTCAGCTCGTCCACTTGGTTTATTGCCACTGATGGCTGCAGTGGACTAAACGTCGTTTCGCCAGATACGTCAGGCTGTAAAAATGATGCAATGGTTGTTTGCTGCTGACCATTACCATCATCAACGCTTGGTAAAGATGTATGGCTTACACCTGGTGTCGCTGCTGTGGTGGTTGTTGTCGTCCCATTTAATTGTAAAGCGGTGGACAGCGAAATGGGTGCTAAAAGTGGCCCAACGAGTAGTGCCGTTAACAGAAAAGATTGGACTGTCACGGCGGTGCCCATCCAAAGCATCGCTGCTATGAGGGAAAAAAACAAAAAAAATTGTGTTTGATATATTATTAAAATTAAATGAAATGCAATTAAATGTAGGCATCTGCCACCTACATTTTTAGCATTTCTCACTTGCCTCTTCATAATCATCATCAACATTACCAACTTTACTGACGATGAGTAAACAGTCTCATAATTTATACCTGACATTATACATTGCATTTTTTTGTATTTGTCAAACAGGCGGAGCTACTTTTTTACAGGCCATAAGTCTAATCTTATTTGAATACGCTAAACAGTTCACGAAAACATTGCACTTCCGGCAGTCCGATTCCGTAATACTCACAAGCTTTTATTTATTTACTATTGTCATCACCATGCTAACAAATGTACTGCTACGAAAAGTGCGTGTCGAACTCAAACTACAGTGCAATTTACAGGTTTGCAGATGTCGAAATCTGAATTGTTCAGCGGAGCAATTTTAATAAATAACTTGAGCTGTTTAAAAAAGGTATTCATCATCATCATGTACCATAAATGAATAACACGCTTTGTGTAAATTTTGCAGTCATTATCATGTTGTCGTTGTCACACATAAATATACAAAAATGTTCAAATATAATTATCATAATATTTGCATTAAAATTAGCGTCTGTCAACTTTTCGTTTGTGGGGCACATAACCCGACATTGTGATTGACAACAACAGGCCACTACTATACGCTGCTAATTTCAATAATAGCCGCAAAATATTTTGTGCAGTTTAAAATAACTCTTTGTTAAAATACTAGACAGATCAGGGACCTACATGTATGCTGCTATTATTAATTTCTAAATAAGTATTTGTGAATTTTCAAATTAAAAATAAAAGTTGACATTTCCAAAGAATAAAAATGACAATTTTTTTGTGTGTACAGTAGAATTATGACGAAAGAGCAGCTGGCTATTAATAACGGTTCATGTGTCAGTGTGTCACCTATATTTATCTGGAACTCTAATTTTTGTAGATAGAAAGTTATTGCCGACAAAATAGCGGGATTTTCCCTTCCTTCCTTTTTTCCACATTAAAAAACCTTCCATATAAATATTTAACATGTTTGTGAGCAGAATATCAAATTATTTTTTAACTGCAAATCTTAAATCATCATTACGCATGAATTTGTCATAAAAAATATTTTTTTAATGACGCAACAAAAAACGTGTGAGTGCGTCCAACATAACTTTGTATTCTTGTCAAATAAAACATACCATAGCACATTCCTCTCATTAAAATTTAATTATTAAATTGCAACATCACCAGCCATTAGTTTATCTTCCTTCCATTTTATTACGCACCCTTTCCCTATTTTTTTAACCAAACAATGCATTTTTTACCATGTCATATAATCCAACAATCAAGTTTATTTCACTTTCAATTTTTTT